>JADWOT020000010.1:9991988-10068421 GCA_036345935.2 Taenia hydatigena
AAAAGTAGAAGAATTACATTGCAAGAAATGCAGGTGTAGACCTAAACGACACTACCATTAGCATAAGAACTGAAGTGATAACGTCGGACTGGATTAAGCATAGGCAAAGTGGCGGTGTGAAGCGTGGTTCAAATAAGTTCAAATTGAATCGAATTTGTCTAATCTCTCTTTTTGTAGAAATGAGGACAGGTAAACAACCTTCAGTGAATTTGGTGAGGAAAGAGGTATTGGCGAACACCTATTGTCTACAATTGTGGTTCCATGACTGTCACAATGCACACAAAGACAGCAATACCAACGTCTGGAAGATATTTCACACGCTTTTTAGGTGCATTAGAAGCGATTAGGAAGCTAAGAAATGACTATGCAAAAAGTGCTGCTCGCCCTGTCATATCAGGCCCAAAGAAGGCGACAATGAGGAGGTAATGCGGATTTTGTTTCCTCTTTGCACAAGTTACCTGATGCAGGGTTCACAACTGCGACCGTAAGCTGTCGCTAGCTTGGTGCAATGTCACATTCTTGCTTATTCGTTAGGTTGGTTTAAGACCTATTCTTAGTGACTGCATAGAGGGAGGCGGGATTATTAGACTACATCAAACAAACGTGTCCTGCCACCTGTCACCTTCCCATGACGCCAAGCAATAGCATCAGGTCTGTGCTTTACCTGGAAAGCCGTTTAAATTAGTGACGACGGATGGAATCAATGTAAACTTCCTCGATTCTGCTTCAATGGCTTAGGGAAACAGTTCCGACCTCAGCTGCATTCCCAATGTAGGCACAATGGCTCAAATTCGTCGACTACCAAACAGTATATAGAAGAGGTCGTCCAATCCAGCACAGATTGGCTTGCAATGAGGAGCATGCTATAGAGGGGAAGTGCAACCTCTAGAGAACCACGTGTTTTCACATAGCAACGCATAGTTAGTGAGTAGCGTGATTGGGCAAGATGTGTGGTAATGCGTGAGCAGTGAGGGTAACAATAGAGAGCATGCTTTAGAAGATAACACTAGCTACATGGTAACCTTGCATTCTCTTAGTGGATAAGACATTTAACGTCAGACACTCGACTCCTTCCCACCATCTCGTAGTCTAATGAGCAGTGCCAATGCATTCTGGAGTATGTCAGTGGCGCAGTTGTTTTGGAGCAGTCGATGGCGAATTGGTGAGTGTAGAAGGCGGAACAAAGAAATTGAGCAAAAGAAGACAAAGTGTCGGTTGGCGGGTAAGGACAGTGACTTCGTCTACTGAACCTCTACCTTATCGCTTCAACGAAGTAGCCCAACTTCCGCACCGACAGCCTATCGGGCTTGAACTTCATAATTTCAACTTCTAATGCTACTCCTAGGCGTTTTGGAGACCAGCCTGTTATAGCACATGCAAATTCATTCAATGAGGGTGATTTGTCATAGAGTCGAGAGTCTCTGTCACGCTGGATTTTGGAACTGGATTGTGCATAAAACAGTTTCACTTGCAGACTGGAATAGCTGTATTTAGTTAACCAATCTTCTGCACCATTGGGCAACTATATTCTTCAACTTAGGCTGGTCATTGCAAGTGACTTGCCTTGCAATGGTGCCAGAACGCACCATTGCCATGTTGATGCGCCAACCAATGGCAGGGTAGTAGCCTCATTTGCAGTAGAATGAGCTTCTTCTCCGCATTCCATTCTCCTGCCACACAAATAAAGCTGCTCTAGCTGATCCCTGTTGGCAGCATTTGAGTAGTATAAGGCAGTCATTTCAAATAACGCACCAATAATAGGTCAGCATCAAAAGGTGTGTAGATGGAGGGCACCAAGTATAAGGCAATGCATTATTTGATGCTGTTAAAGCGTGTCTTTTGAAGCGCAAGTTTTGCCTTGATGCACCTCACTTTCGTGTAACTTATGCAGACTTGTAACTTCAACCAATGTGGCGATAGCGGCATTTGGAGGAAGTGTGTAACACCGGCTGCATTGCTTTTGACTTGGTTTGAAGTCGAGTGAGCTACTGCGATTGTTGCGATTGACCAGCCACGCCGAGTTTGCCATCCTCATGATTGGTCAAGCTGCTGCATAATTACAACCTCATCATTCAAATCCTGAGTTGACTGCGTGCTTCCACTGCATTTGCACTGTCAAACACGAGTGAAGGTATGCAGTGAGCAAGCTCGCGACACGACAGTGGAAGCATTTACAATGGCGTAAGGAGTTGTTCACTGATGTGACAACGGTTTCTTTATTTATATTTGCAGCTCACTACCACTCATGACAAACACGTTCCATGCAAGCATTTGCATTACCCTCAGGAAATTCTCTTCGCGCAAACAACGAAGGGAGGAGACGATCATGCCCTGATGATACGAGGCAGCTTATTTCCTGAGTAGCAGAACTCTCAACTGTGAAAGGTTTCATCCAATCTCACAATGATGAAGCATCTCATTCATACTTGATTTGATGTCTAAACTGCGAAATGAGCAGCGATGAAGTAAGGATTTTCGTAACGCTGACTTCCCATCACAGAGGCCTAAAGTAGTAAAAAAACAAGGTCAGTAAATTTTGATTTCTAGTGGTCATAAGAAACTGCACCTCCTAAGTCATTTTCTGTGTTGCAAATGCTGCGTTGGATTATCGTTGGATTTAGTTTCAGTTTGACCATGTATCATTTTGTTTTTCTATTGGTAGATGAACACAATACTATAGAAACCCAAGTAACTGCATGAATTTCTCCTGTTGTGCTGTCTAAATTTGGTGATGACATGAGGTGCAAGGTGTGGCCAAACGGAGCTCGGACCACAACACCTGTTGACTTAGCGCGTGAGCAGCTGAAGATGCTCCTTGTGAAAGTGTATAGATTTGTGATGCGAAGGTTGAGTGCTTGGGTGATGGACTTGAAATTACTTAAAGTCTCCCCATGCGGGTCCACATCCTGTTCGCGTCGTCAAATCATCGCCTTACCTACATTCTCGCCTGCCCACCTTCGCCACCATCTATTTTCGCTCACCCGCACTAGCGTAGGGCGATGCTTAGGCGTCGACTTGACAAAAGGCAGCAGCACAGTGGTCTGCTCTGTTCAGCCAGCGTTAGGAAGAAGACGACTGCCTAATTTCCGCCCACTACAGACGATCGCTAAACGCCAATTGCAGCCTTTTCAAACTGCAAACTCTTGTCTACTGACAACCCCATCTGATTTGCCAAATGCTCTTTCGAAATAGACCTTCTCATCGGTGCGTGTGTGTATGTGCATTCCTGCAACTAGAGTCGATGTGATATCCTAATCCACTTCGACCACCACGTTGACGTTATGTTCAAGTCTTCCGCGTGCATTCTTCTTCTCAGTAAGTAATTGGGAAATCAGTGCGCTAAAGATCACAAATAAGTTGATCAAAACTGGCATTTGAATGGTCTTTATTATAAGAACAACTGAGTTAAGGGATTGTGAAAAGTTGGCGCGAGTGTTGGCGGACTTAAAAAGCAGTCTCTGGGTGCAGTGAGACGTTCATGACTGGATGGGTTCTGTAACGTTCAGCATATTTTAAGCCAATGCTCAAAGGCGGAAGGTCTATTACAACCAGAGCATTAAGCCAGTCATAACAGTATACAGCGCTACAAAAAATGAGCTGGAGAACAGGATGTAAGCCATTTGGACTACAGATTTCCTGCGTAACATCAAAACCATCTCAAACCTTGCTGAGAGCACCTTCAATAGCCGAAAAAGTAATGAGGTCAATGCAGCTGTTTTGCTGCCGTTGGAAGGCGCTGGTGACATCAGCAACGCCATTCTAGAATCCACAGCCACACCTATGAACAACTTGGACTGCACCAACAACGTAGGTAAAGGACTTCGTGAAGTGCTGATTAAATTCGCATGTAGAGTTCCATGCCGCGGCATTGTGAGGCATACATTGGTCATGGCGAGACTAGACCCACCTGACAACCACACAGACACACTACCTCCTCTGTCAGAAGGAGTCACCTATCGAGGTGATATCAAAAGTCATCAAAATCACTATAAGCCTCTTCAATTGCGTGGGCATAGAAGAACAATAGAAGCCTAGAACGACGCGCTGATTATGCAAAGTAGAGTGCCGCAACGCAGAAAGACGCATTTTTACATCTCCACAGCAACAACTTGTATAAGTCCCCATACAAGCCGAAGTGACTCACCACGCAAGTGGAACTAGCTGAAACCGAGAGTAAAAAGGCAGCCTTTGCATTGTCACAGAGGACCTACGAAAAACATGCGCTGCCTTTTAGACCCTGTAATGCAGCATTGTCCAATCTATCTAGATGCCGATCTCGTTCTCATTTGAGGTATGTGAGAGCACAACGACATGCTGGAACTAGTGCTGGACCATTTACGAGACCAAGGGTTTGCCCTTAACCCCAAGGAAGCCTTTCCATACAGCGTTTGGTCAACTTAATGCGATAGCCATTTAAATATTTGAAGACTATGTAAAGTACAGTGTGGTCGCAACTGATCAACAAATAACTAAAGGAGTTACATTAACCAAAAAAACAGACAGAGGGTCATTTGAAGCGGTAAATTGAGCATGATGGTGCATTTATTGAGCCGAAGCAAATATCATGCATCATGCCGATTCTGACATTGCCGAATTTCAATGCAAGCGCATTACGGCTCGCGTCGGGTTCGAACGCATGCAATGCAGCCGTGAATAGTGTGTTCTCACAAAATGAAAGAATAAATGAACACATCAATGCTTACGAGAATACCAGATTCGGACAAGAAAGTGGGACAGAAAGGTGCAGCACAACATCAGCCATTCGATGCCTTTGCAATGATTTGACACTCAAGACTGCCTGATAATGGGAAAGTTTATTAAGAAAAGGGATTTGTCAAGCCCTTACCATATCAAAACCAGAGCAACAGAGGCCGTTTAGCTGTATGCTGGCATAAGCATTTGCAGTGGGGCGATTGTGCAGTACAGTACTGAAAAGGAGATATGCATAGTGATGCGGATGTCATGCCTCACAGAACAGTCATGGCAGAACTGGGCAACGTTGTGCAGTGCATCATTAATCTAAGCGAACCATCCACAAGCATAAGCACAGAATTGAGCAGATTATCTGTCGTGAGATGATTCTGGTGTACGAGAGTTTCCAACATCCTCTTCCAACCTCCCAGTGGGAGGAATCACCTCATCAAGCATGGCAATCAAGCATATTTGGCAAGAATAGCCCAAAACTCCCTTCGGATATTGCATTCTATAGCACGAGTACACCTAGAAAAAACAAACACACCATTATGCTGCTCTAAGTGCTGTCTATTGACAAGATTTGAGTAGTATAATGTGCTCGAATGAAATAATGTGTGCTAAATGGATTGACATGGAAAGATGTGCAGATGAAGGGTATCAAGTAAAAGTGAATGCAGTGTCTGATGCTGTCAAGGCACGTCTTTTAAAATGCAAATTTTGCGTTGATGCACCTCACCTTTGTGTAACATGCAGACTTACAATCTTACCAAAGCGTGGTTGGGTCATGTGCTCCTCGAAACATACGGTGCAACTTTGCTCCTCTATATATTTGAACATCCTGAATTCTCCTCTTTGCTGACTAATTAAGGATCCCATCAATTAGAGGCTTGCAGAAAAGAGGAAAACCAAACAGTTGTAGTTTTTTTTATTTTTGATTATTTATGCATCTGCACTCAAGACTTGCGTTTATGAACAGTAATAGTGATGATATAAACAGACCCTTTGAGGATGAGCGGGCAGTTCGCTTCTAAGAAATGGCTGACTGTTTCCACACAGGTAGAAGGCCGTATTTGAAATTGAAGTGGGCCATATGGATGGCTATCAGCGTGTGACTAAAGCACTAAGCACTCGGTTTGGCATCCTCTACGTATAATGCTCCTATTCATTGATATAAAGCGGGTGCTACTGCAGACATTCAGCAGTGCATTCGTCGCAGAGTGCATAATTGACTAGACGAACTAAGTCGACGCGTGTGACCAAATCACCTCTGTCAACAATTGAGTCTCTTGTTCCAATGTTTCTCAGTGTTACACCATGGACCTACTTGAGGGAGGCAGTATGCAGCCAAAGTGCTTGAGTCATAACAACTCAACTTTTCTTTAAATATGCAAATAGTCCGCGAGGAATACTAGTGGGTCGTAAAGAAAACCTTAATGCATCCTGCGATTTCAGAAAATCCTGATCCCTTTTCTGCTTTGATAGCTTAATCTGTTGGAAGGAGGATATAAATGCACACCCTAGTCAAAGGAACTTTACAGCGACCCGCCTACCGCATCGCAGAGTGAATAGGCGATGAGGGGATGCAGTCCTACACAGCACTAATGCTATTAGATTCACTATCGCTTGCCCATAAGAGTAAATTGGGATTAACTTGAACATCACCACAGCCTCATTGACGTGATGCACCAAATAAACATGCGACTCACGCTATAATGGCCATGGAGTTTGGTGTTCAAGTGTAGTACACTGCAACAGAGCAGCCAATGAAGAAGCCTGTCGTCCAACCTGTTGTCCCTTAGCGCCGTTTCCACTTCGTAATGTAAGCGATGGATTTTTGCATTACAGCGCCATAGTAGGCACTGCCTGTTACATTCATTCAAGAGCCTCATGAATATCATCAGTTGCATCACGTCCGATGTGACGAGTCGCCCTCATCGATACCTGCCTCGAATGCTAAGTCAAAAGAGACTGAGATGGTGGCGAATGCGTGTGATCATTTTGAGTGCCTTGCGACCAGTCTTTGCAAGCTGAACTACGGCGCATTTGTCGAATGCATTTTCATGTCTCCTACTCTTACCTCACACTAACAATCTTGCATATTTCATACAATACAATTAGGAATTTTCCTATTAGAAAAGGAATTGGCTTTAGCACAAAGTGGTGGTGTGTGTGATGAATTTATTTTGAAGCGGATAAATTTTGACCCTTAAGGTTGTTTATTTGAGATCCTTGGCTAAAGGGAGAGGTAAACTCATAGGAGTAAAACGCTATGCATGGCGCATTTCTGCTGTGCTCATCAATGCGGGTGCATCTGTAAACCAGTTGGAAATGGAAGCACTGCTACTCCTTCTCATCAGTAATTCGTGCCATGCTTCCAGTAGCCCCATAGTGATCATCTCAATGCCACACTATGCAGAGAGATGGACATCCCAAATGGAAGGACAGGGCCTGCCGATCATTCAGATGCTGGATGGAAGGAGTAGCGCCAAGCGACGGAAATCCAGCATGCGATCAAATGTCAGTGGATTTCACGCGAGCTGTAACAGGGTCAACACTTACTACCAATTGAGTAGTTCCCGGTTGAAGTCAGGTCACCGTGAGCAATGCAGCGAGATCGTGGGTTAAAATAGTAAAAGACACCTGTAACTGCACAGTCGCCGTGGCTAAGATCACAAAACTGTGCAATAATACGCCAGTAATTGCGTCGATCCGCGCGTATGACACCCTTCACGGTTCTCGCACTGCTACCATAAGTGAGGTCCTAATTAACTTCATGAGCACGAGCCTTTTCTGCCTTCCATTAGCAGACTTTCTGGACTGGCGTCGACCCCACTCTCGGATCACAAAAGATAGTTAACTAGCTCAATACCTTCTCATAACGTTTTATGCAGCAGGTGGTAAAGCCTTATTCCCTTTTTCATTATGTCTACTAGCTTCTAAACATGATGAGGTGGCCTATGTAAGGACCAATTCTGCAAGAACATCGGGTCGCCTTGTAACTGTGACGATGCCTGTGAGAAACAAACAACTTCATGAGCACGAGCCTTTTCTACCTTATGTTAGCAGACTTTCTGGACTGGCATCGACCCCACTCTAGGACCACAGAGGATAGTTAACTAGCTCACTACCTTCTCATAAGGCTTTTATGCAGCAGGTGGTAAAACCTTATTCCCTTTTTCATTATGTCTACTAGCTTCTAAACATGATGAGGTGGCCTATGTAAGGACCAATTCTGCAAGAACGTCGGGTCGTCTTGTAACTGTGACGATGCCTGTGAGAAACGTGCAACCTCACGATTCGTCTTGCATATAGTTCCTCTCTTGGCTTTAATCACGGCTGCAACATTGAGCCTGCCAAAGTCGATCGCTCCGGTGATTTTAGCGTGATGCACACCGCAGCGTGGCTTAGATAAAAAGCAATTGCAAATTTAAGAGGTGGAAGGCAATACTGCTTGATTTGTTCGATGTCCGCCTAAAATGAGGAGTTGAGAGCAGAACTTAATGCTGCTTTGTGGTCGGTTGTGAGGCACTGGACTGTCCATTTACCATGGACACACTAAACTACCCTGCATTCGGCATGGCACGCTTATATTTACGGAGGAAAGCAGTGTTTAACTTGCGAAGAATCCCAAATGACAGCAGCAGTGTTACGAAACATTCCGATTGTTTTTGGCATAAAGCTATACATGCTGCTACAGCATTGTTCTACATTGCTTTATGACCTAGTCAACAGTTCAGACAAAAAGACGAAAAAATTGGCAGAATACTTAGAGGTACTCTTTATACAATAGCTGCGTTTACTTCTTAGCCCCTTGTGCTAATGATCAACACTATTGCTGCAGTATGGGAAGGAGGATAGTAAAGCGGCCTACGACTTCATACGTATGCCTAGGCTTGACATTAAACTTTGATTTTATTTACGAGCATCAGCAGGCTTGATGTAGAAGCCCACTGTAATGCTATCAAAAGCATACTTCTTGGCTGTTTAAAAAGACTGAAAGACTTTTGGGTGAACATTTATCGTCCATGATCCGATCATAATCAGTTCGGCAAAAAAGTCAATGTTGTGCAGTTACTACTATACTACAAAAGGATTTGCTGTCTGCTGAATCGCTACTATTCCATGGAAGTAGAGTAGCGAAATTAGGACGGTCACCGAGTTCTCACAGAACTCGACGGCAGCTCTGGTGCCCACACAATGCATGAAGGGTGGAGAGGTGAGCTAGCACAAAAGCATTCGCCGTGGATCAATTGATTGCGTGGCTGGCTTGTAGATAGCCTGTAGAAAGAAATCAGTT
Source organism: Taenia hydatigena (assembly GCA_036345935.2). NCBI lineage: Eukaryota > Metazoa > Platyhelminthes > Cestoda > Cyclophyllidea > Taeniidae > Taenia > Taenia hydatigena. The sequence continues at coordinate 10,000,981 of JADWOT020000010.1, forward strand.
AGCGGGATCAGCAAGTGCAACACGAAACCCACGCATGCATGGTTGTTTGATTAATGCTAGCAGATCAGCGGATATCGAAACGAGCATGTCAATGAAATTTTAGAATTTAACCCATGTGCTTTCATACCACTTTCCCGTGTACACGTGCATAAAACGTGCTGGCAAAACATCAGACAACTTAGTTATCGTCTACGATTGTTAGCATGATGCGAAGGTGGGCAGCGAGGACAAATGAGTTTTGATGGCTGTGCAATGGGCATTAAAACGCGCATTTAGAATTCAAAGGCTCTACATTATTTATCCAAGAATTTCTGGGCTTCAAAATCGACAATCCGTGCGTTTGGGTTGTTGTTAATTGAGTGCAAGCAGAATGCATGGAGAGCGTGGTCCAACCGAATCGCTCAAAGTGAACTCGACTTGAACTTCGAACTGCTCAGCCAGCAGTCGGCGTTAACTCTTTCGCAGCTCACATGAACTCCACTGACACTAGATCAGACGCTGAATTTCCTTCTCTTCTGATCACTCCATCCATCCAGCACCCAACTGAGTTTCAATCCCTGTTCCAACGTTTAGGGTGGTCATTACTCTATAATGTTTAAACGCAATGCTCACAACGGGCCAAGCGGGAGTATAGCTTGAATTGGTGCTTGAACGACAGAGCTTCACTGTCCTTCCTGATTGTCTAGAAAATGCATTCATGTCTACTGATACAGCAGGAGTGTGTGTTGGATGTCTTAGGTTTAGGACGATAGTTCCGTTGCAATGTGACATCTCCCTTAGCCTTCCGAGTGTGTTTCGTTCAATCAACGCCCAAGAACCGGTAACTTCATCATGCAGAAATGGCGACAACTACATTTTTCATCAGGATTTTGCCACTGCTGCATCCATTCTTTTCGCAGTGCCGCAACGATTCATTGTTTGTGCCATGCGAATTTGTTTATACTTGACAAGCGAAACAGCAATAGCGAACTTGTCTACCCATTCTTAGTCCTTTTCCATCATTTCCTCACAGAACGTCTAAGAGCACTTACATACCTGGAGCGAGTTAAGTGTTGTCCAGATTGAATTGGGTAGGGAAAATGGCAGATTTAGTTTATGTTACATGTACCGTTTGTTCGCCAATCTTACATCAGTTCGTATAACACCAGTGAGGCAATTATTGAGATCAAGCCTTTGTGGTTGACTAAATCCAAATTTCATTGCACACCAGTGGTAATGAGGAATAAGCGAAATAGACTTATGTTTTACAACTGCAGACAGCCTACTTAAATGCTTCTAATAAACACAGAGATATTTGATATCAAAGCAAGTGCTATCCTCAGACTAATCCAGTATTTCGATGGCAGGTTTCCCTTACTTGCCGCGAAGGCTGCTCCACATTAAACAGTGCAAAAGGGCTCACCTAATTTCAATTTCCACGCTTATGCTAACGGAATGCACGCACCACGCGTTGTCAGAATTTGGCGTTTTAAGTCGCACTTCACCATGCATTGGACCCAACCATCAAAATGGATAGAGATGTTAAAGTTTGTTGCAGCCATTTGAGTTGTCAGAAGGTAAGAGTAAAGATAAAAACGGGAAAATAAACCATAACCCCTACGGTGCCATTGAATTGTAGAGTGGGAAACGTTACAGGCTTGATGGAATATATTTGCTAGCAAAAGCGCATGAAGCATTTGGCTGGATTATACTTGGCAGATTGTGTAGTCGGTGGCCTAGCCAGACTAAACACTTGCCTCACGGCAATGGCTAACTCGATTCAGGCGCACATTTATGCTTTTCACTCAAGCGAACTCTGCTAATAGCGAATAAATCACAAGTCGGAGTTATGAACCATTTAGAAAACCTGCGAGGTGCAAGATGGACAGACTTCCTCCACACCTACGAATCAAGATTTGCAAATACCTCGATGCCATGGACATCGTCAATGTTTGCGACGCAATGCCCACATGAGGTCGGTTCTCAGGTCTCCTATTATTAAAGGCACTTTGCGCATTTACGTTCGGCAAATGCAGTGGATAGACGCAAATCTATGTTGTATGCTGTATCCTACTCGTGCCTTTGTGAAGAGCGAAGCTGACCCAGAGGTGAATGCACAATCAGAAGGAATGGTTCTAGTCAGTGCTCTACGATACTACCAAGGTTATTGCCAATTCACTCCGAAGTACATAAAACATGTCCTATCTAATTGTGGCAAGATCTCTCGATTTTTATTGCTTGGATGCAGCGTAATAGATGTGGGTCTCGTCCACCATGTTTGGCCCTCCTTCGTTTATGCGACTCATAAGTGCGGACGCCCATTGATACAGAACTACCCTAATGGACCTGATTTTATTAAAGTGGTGGCCCGCCTGTCTAACTTCGATATTCATATCAATCCAGAAAGCATGGAAGCAAGAGATGCTTGTGATCTTAGGTCCTTTGAGACTTCTTACCTCTGTTCATTCGACGGTGTGGTGTACATGATTGATTCTGCATTGCAATGCCACTTTGGGTGCGGGCTTCCGCTTGGACTAAGGCGCCTCAAATGATTGATTGATTGGGACCCAAATCATTTGCACTGCATCCAAGCTTTAAAAATCGAATTATCCTGCCACAATTAGATCAGACATAATTTAGGTAGTATCGTAGGGCACTGATTAAAACCCTTCCTTCTGATTGTGCATTCAACTCTGGGTCAGCTTCTCTTCTTACAAAGGCACGGGTTGAATACAGCATACAACATAGTTTTGCGTCCACCCACTGCATTTGTGTCACGTAACTGCGCAAAATGCCTTTGATGGTGAGAGACCTGAGAACCGACCTCATGTGGGGCATTGCCTCACACACATTGGCGATGTCCATGGCAGCAAGGTATTTGCAAATCTCGATTCGTACATGTTGAGGAATCCTCTCCATCGTGCGCCTCGGAGGTTTACTAAATGAATCTTAACTCCAACTTGTAATTTATTCGCTATTAGCAGAGTTCGCTTGAGTGAAAAGCATAAACGTGCGCCTGAATCGAGTTAGCCATTGCCGTGAGGCAAGTGTTTGGTCTGGCGAGGCCACCGACTGCACAATCTGCCGGGTTTACTCCAGCCAAATATTTCATGCACTTTTGCCAACAACTATATTCCTTCAAGGCTGTAATGATCCCTACTCTACTATTCAATGGCACTTACTATTCCATTTGATTTTCTTTTGTCACATTTTAAAGGGTAGGTTAATCTTCCTTCTCTGTCCATTTTGATGGGCGGGAACAATGTATGATGTGGTGCGATTTAAAATGCCAAAATCAGACAACGCATGGGTTTGCATTCAGATGATATGGCTAGCCTCGTTGGCATAAGCTTGTCTGCCAATTTCGGCCGCCTTAGTGACTTGAGCTCGTTTCACGTCGCGGCGTAATAAACGTTGAGTGCAATTGCATGTAATTACGAGTAGGACAGCAATGGTTCTTAACGCGTTTGACGCCTGTACAAAAAAGGAATATGGGATTAAGTTTTGACGTCATTTTTGATTAGTTGTGAAGCAGTAGGCTGCATGCTTAACAAGGGTGCGCGAAAGCCTTTTGCCCTTGGCATCGCACGTTTACGTTCATTTTCCTAGAATTTGTTTTGATGTAGAGAGAATGGCGATTGGTATCAGTAGTATTCCGAAACACCTGGATCGCTTTTGAGTAAGAAGCTACGCCTGCAGACAGGGCACTCACTTGCACCACTTTGTGACTTAGTCACCGAATCAGCCAAAGATCGAAATGCAGACAGATTATTTCGATGCATTCTTCTATAAAGGCATTGGACCTACTTCGTAGCCTTTCTGTGCTAATGATTAACATCTTGGCTAACAAAGTATGGCTGTTCCATTAGCGGCAGCATAAAATGGGGATAATATAGAGATCTACAACTTGACTAGTTACATAGAACAGCAAACCTACATTCGGTAATTTTTAGTTCGGCGCTGCATTTTGATCGGGTTGATAGAAATAGCACCTTAAGTGCAAAAGCTTTCTGAACTTACTTATAAATATGCGTTGTGGCTACACAACTCGAATGAAGGACCATCACGTCACTATTTAGCATTCAAGAGCTTGTTCGATTCGTTCTGCGAAGTGCCCGTTGATTTACACATTAAGTGGTAGAGCTGCTTCCTACCCCGCAATCGCATTTGCCGACTATGAAATTGTTACTATCTTATGGAAGCAGAGAAGCGAAAATGAAGTGGTTGCTGAGATATCACAGGCCTTAACGTTAACTGTGGCCACCAGACAGTGCATGAGGGGTGAAGTTGCTTGCACACGTCGTTGACTAGTTCTAGCAAAGCGGGTCAGTCAAGACGCAATGGTAATATAAGCAGTGAGAAGTGTGCACATTCGCTGTTGGCAAACTGAAGGAGTGACTGCGTTGTGGCGAATCCGTGCAAGTATGTGAGGAGGTGATATCGGGAAGTCGGGCGCATGATTTGCCTTTGCATAAGACTCGCCTCAGCATGTTTGTCTGGTTATAGTCGTCTGACTGGTGAACAGAAATAGGGTGTATTGGACAGTGAAGATGGCGCATTAATAAAAACTTCAAATGGATGTGTCTGCGTCTAGATAAAGAATTCTCATTTTATTGTGAGCGAAGCTATTTACTAGGGTAGGAGCAGGTAGGATTGTCGTTGTCTCTTGAGGGCCAAAAATGTGAAGCTTCTGATTGCAACAGACTCAAACACACCCAGCGCAGCAGATGAACTCAAGCCCATACTCCCGTTAAAAGGAGAGTCCACGACACTATCTTAATAAAGTCAGTAGAGAGGGATAAACGCACGGGCCGATTAAAGCATAAGTAATGACATGAGAAACTTGATGACTATAGGACAGTCACAAATTGGTTGGTGCACATTCTGCCATTATTAAACTTATATACATCTGCAGCCCTATAAGTAGAAGAAGTACACTAAATAATTACTCCGTCATCAATGCAAGAAGGCGAAGTGAGACCACTCTGCATTATCACTTTCCTCTTCCTTGAGATACACTGATCTCCTTGCACATCAATAAAGCACGAAATGGCAAGACATACAGCAAAGAGCTTGCAGCGTTTCATAAGGACTGGCTTGAAATATCCTCGTACGAACTTGTATAAACAAAATGCAAGTTTTCTAACCATGGAAGTAATCTTCTGATCAGGTGAATTTGCTGTGCTGAAAAGCAAAATTATAAACGAGATTAACGATGATGGGACTTAATACAAAGAAAGCAAGCACTAAAAAATGTATGTGCAGCCAATGCTGTGGATACTTAGCCATTTGGAGCACCTCAGTGTGCAAATATCTGAGCAAAGTCCATCCACTCTTCACGTTCCCTTGTAAAAGTGGCCGTAATGCCCAAGCCGCAGAGGCTGATCTCCAAACAATGCCAGCTGTCCGATTTTAATGTCATGGCAAATCTATTCCTTCACGACCATAAAGCAGAAATTTGGTGAGCATGAGGGATCAAAGGTGAGGAGGATGATGGCGATGAGAGTGTGATTCCTTAAAGGACGCATTTAACAGCACTAACATGCTTAGAGGAAGTCAAGTGTTGTCCAGGTTGAATTGGGTAGAGAAAATGGCATATTCAATTTGTGTTCCAGTTTTTTGATGTAAAACCAGTGCAGTAAACATTGGAATCAAGCATTTGTGGCTGAATAAACGCATATTTTGTTGCACTTCAGCGGAAATTAGGATTGGGCAAATGAATTAATGTTTTCACAAATGCAGGCAGCCTGCATAAATTCTTCTAATAAGCACAGAGATATTTGACATTAAAGTAGGTGCTACCCTCAGATTATTCCGGCATTTCGGTGGCAGGTTTACTTACTTACTTACTTACAGGTCGGAGTTAAGATTCACTTAGTAGACCTGCGAGGTGCACAATGGAGAGGATTCCTCAACATGTACGAATCGAGATTCGCAAATGCCTTGCTGCCATGGACATCGTCAATGTGTGTGACGCAATGCCCCACATGAGGTCGGTTCTCAGGTCTCTCACCATCAAATGCATTTTGCGCAGTTACGTTTGGCGAATGGAGTGGGTGGACGCAAAACTTTGTTGTATGCTGTATTCCACTCGTGCCTTTGTGAGAAGAGAAGCTGACCCAGAGGTGAATGCACAATCAGAAGGAATGGTTCTAGTCAGTGCTCTACGATACTACCAAGAATGTTGCCAATTCATTCCGCAGTACATAAACCATGTCCTGTCTAATTGTGGTAGGATCATTCGATTTTTATTGCTTGGATGCAGCGTAATGGATTTGGGTCCCCTTTATCCCCTTTGGCCTTCTCTCCATTATGCGGCTTATAGGTGTGGACGACCATTGCAACTGAACTACCCTGATGGACTCGATTTTGTTGATGTAGTGGCCCACTTGACTAACTTTAAGATTCGTATCAATGAAGAATACATAGAAGGGATAAATGACCAGTATCATAGGTCCTTCGAGGCGTCTTATCTCCGTGCATTCGATGGTGTGGTGTACATGATCAATTCTGCACTGCAATGTCACGTTGGTTGCAGCCTTCCACCTGGATTAAGACGCCTTATTTTCCGCGTCACCAATCTCGCTGTTAAACAGAGGACTTACCCTCCAATGCTCTTTATCTTGGATATAAATTCGCAAGATACACAAGATCTTGCCTCTACGGGTGAGTGTTTTGAGCATCTCATAGCCAGTCTTCACAGACTCGACAGAATCGCATTGCGGAGATTCGGCAGAACTGCAGCGAGACTTCCACCTTATAATTGGTGGAGGGTGTGTCGTCTGCACCAACAGGGTGGTTTGTTCGTGAATCTGTATGAGGCGTTCCAAATGGCTGAGTTGCAAATAGTCAACATCGACGCTGCAAGAAGCAGCCAAGGGCAAAATGTGTCACCGAATCCACCTGCATTGTGATTCGGGTAAAAACCTGTTCTTCCATGCCATCTCGCTATTCTACACTTTGCTTTAGTACATGGGATTGTATTGTAACACTCTGTTCCAGGCTACATTCCCTTTCATTGCTTACGTGTTTTTGTTGAACTTTGACTACCAGCGTGCTAAGATAACTTTCCACCCCTGAGCCTGCAAAATTGTGATTCAATGGGCGAATATTAACGAGGGTGTGCTGCTGATCACCGATTGTGCTTCTTTTTATGCCAAAACGCGAACAGTATGCGACAGTCCAAATTTTGGCGGCTTTGAGTGAAATACGCAACTGCAGACATAATCCAGCTAAACGATTCCTTCTCTGGGATTGTTTTAGGGTATTGGTGGTGGATCAATTTGCAACTTAGAGCACAGTGCTGCCTGCGGCTGGTTTTAAATAATGTTTGCTAGATTCGAAAAATAATTTATTAGTTAGGCAGCTAATTTGGCTTTGCATTTCGACGACACGATTTCACTGAAGGCGAGCAGAGAGTCGCAATGCCAACGCATTGCTCAGCTAATGCATTCACAGCTTGTCCTTTGTCGTGGACAATTTGGAGCGAGGATTTCATCACCTCGTGATGTAGCATTCGTTGGGTGCAGCGAATTATGCAGTAAGACATATGGCACGCAATGCAATTCACGCAACTTTCTAGTAAAAATTAAAAAAAACTTCTTACAATGCAGCATAGACCTTTGGTTTACTTCAAATGAATGGGGCATTTGGATTGGCAATTGGCGAATTACGGTTACCGTTAATTGAGCCTCCGTATGGTAAAGAGCGTAAGTGAACTCACCGCATTCCTCACGTGACTTCGACTTGAGACCTTAACCACTTAATCAGCGGTCAAAGCTCGTTTGCTTAGAGCTTGATAAACTGCGCTGACATCTTATGAGATGCTGAGCTGCACCACACTCAGACGGTAGGCGTAAATAGCCACGAGAGTCAGACATATTTGTGCTGTGTTGGATTTCTACTCGCTTGCAAAGTTACGATTTCTGAACGATTTTGTTTGCTCATAAGTGTTGTTTGAGTTAATTTGTAAAACAGAGGCAAACGCTGGGTTACAGACATAATTCGTCAAGTTTAAAAGCGAGTTATGGTGACTGGTTGTGATGCAATGGTGTCGGGAAAGCCACTCAATTTATTCCAAACTTGCAAAACATCTGGCCAAGATTTTGAGCTTTGGCATGACGAATAAAGAAGCAAGCACAGGTTTTCTAACAAGGACTACTTAATTTACTACTCTGTTTACTTCCTGTTCTTTAGCTGAATTGGCGGCAAGGTCAAAAAATGATGTGAAATAATACTGCAGTACCATGCAGACTTTCCTGCCCAAAAGCAACAAAAGTGTTCCGTGCTACCATGAAGGACTGCTTATACGGCAAATGCTACTTCTACGGAGATAGATATTGAGGTGATATGGTGATTACACCAGGTTCATTTGAGAATTGGGAGCTCGCAAATGTACGGCAAACACCTACTTAGAGGGAGTGCAAACGATAATCAAGGCAGTAGCAAGGCAGCGTCAAACAAATTTCTTGCATTATTGGAGCCATTTGTAAACATGCGCTTATTTTTACGATTTATACATCTGATCTCTGCTAAAAGTGAATGCCTTGCAAGTGGGTAATGAAGCGCAGTGCCTGCGACTGCCTTAACAAGATGCAGAGACTAACCAAGATTGTGAAAATCAACACTTTGCCAATGCCTCAATGACTCAGTCATCGTCAATTTATTAAAGGCAATGCCCAACCCGAAGCGCACAACCAACTCTCTCAATATGAAAGACATGTTATGCGAGACAGCTGGAATTGGCACATGCAATACTGCATCGCATGCTGCATTCTGCGCTTACAGTGACAGTGGCAGAGGCAGGATTTGGGGCAACAAGCCTTCGCAAGGCCACTTGGAACTACCAAGAGGATTGCCAACACTGTACGATTCGCCTATACCAAGATGCTGCTTAGCAACAGACCTGTCCATATTTTGATAATCGGATGCCACATAATTGATTTGCTTATAATGCGGCTTTTTGTAAAAACACATCCTGATTATAGCTTAAAGTATGAAACTCACTCATTTGTAAACTGTGATGCACATAGCGGATTCATCCAAAATGTAGTTCATATATCGAACTTTAACATTCTCTTTGACGCCTGTAACTGCCACCATCTCAGATCTCTTAGAGTTTCACCTGCATCGACTTTAATGTGATGCTTCGCTCCACGATGCTGCTCATCCTGCACGTTGAATTGGAAAAAACACAGAATTTGATATTTAGGCGTGGTTACACTAAATGTCTCTTGGTCGATCTCCACAGACAAGTCATTGGTGTTTTCCGCGAGAGTGGAGAGTCTTTGTAGTGAGCGCACCCACATGTGATTGGTGGAGAATGCAGCCTCTTCACCAGTAAGATGGCATATTCGGCAACATGCATGAGACGTCCCATTAAGTCTCGTTGCAAATCGCCATTGCCGATGGTGAAGCAAGCAGCCAAAAGCAGAGTGAGGGTCATCACAAATCTTTAGCGCTTTCGTCTGCAGTAACTAAAGTAAATCCATGTTATTCTACATGCGTTCCTGCTCGTCCTCAAAAGTAAGGCGAAATTTTTATTCCAGCTAGTGCTCCTTCTACACTTGTTAATTATTCCTTCTTGGGCTATTCTCTAAGCGACAGGACATGCTTGGAGAGTGCTCTTCACGTCCATGTCATAGTGTCAAAGAGTTGCTTAGGATGCCCTAGCATCGCCCCTTAACGCCCATATCGTATCAAGCCACTAGAGATGGTCGCCTAGCAACAAAGATCACTGTGTTAGTTTAGGACAAATGAGTACCCTTGCAAGCAGCGGTAGGCGCTGTTTGTATTCCCTTCTCTTTCACGTCAAACCACGAGTAGTCTGAGACAGTTTTCCATTTGACGACACAAAGCCAATCAGTAGTAAACGATTGGCTTTGACTTGATAAATCTTTTCTGCAGCTTTCTTGCAAGTAAGCGTAGGGTCACCGTCTCCCTGCGTATCAAATGCTACCTCCAGCAGTGCACAAAGACGTGGCACGGGAATAACCGTGGGTGGTGCGTGACTCAGCACAATTTGTGGTAAATAAGCAAAGAGATAATTGAAATAAAAGTGAGAACGATGCTTAAAATCCCCATGTTTCTACTCAGACACCACTGTTGCCTTCCTTATAAATTGGACTAACTTCGCTGACACTCAGGTGGATGCTGTGTTCTACAGTCCTGACAGCCTCAATTCGCGATTCACGATGCCAATTTGTGTGCAAGTGAATTTTGCGAGAGGCTGCTCTTTAAGAGGCGAAATTAAGTGAAATATATGTTAGCAACAGGAAGTGCTAACATTGTTAGTATGCTACTGCGCATGAATGCTGTAAGTGCTCCCTGATGATGGACGACTGGTTGGAGGGGAAGGCCATACAAATCCCTAAAATAGCGCGTCAAGGCGGTTAGAACTTGACGAAACATGCCTCCACTCTTGGTGTGCGCCCCTTTTGCCCTGCAAATTTACCCGGAATTTCACATGAATGCAGAGTGTGGGAGACGAGCTGGGAACGGATCGCCGTTGCACAAGCGAAAGGCCGATACTTTATACACCCTACCTGGTGAATGGAGTCCCAAATGTATTGCAGGTGATGCCCCATGCAACAGTGGCTGACGTTAATTGCGGGAGTTGTAGCTATCTGCACGGGAATAAGCTCTCCTTATCTGTCTACTGAAACGCTCTCTTTTATTTAGCAGCGCTACCAAATGCATTTGCACATTAGGCGAAGGATGTAAATTGCGATGCAGAGTGCTCATATGGCTCCAAACACTTGGAGTCAGAATATTTTATTCCTGTCATGGGTTAAAAGGCCTAACTAAGTCCTTTTGCACCGATTCAATCATGCGGTTTAACCAAGAGGCATTCTGCAGTCAATCTACTCTCACTTTTCCGCACATCCTCATTTGTTCGATGTCTTTGTCACCAGCAGGTTCGGCGTGGAAAAGTCCTTTTTTTATATAAGTGATTGATCGTTCTTCTTAGTCTATAACATTTTTCCTTCTTCACCTCAAGGATAGCTTTTACCAAACCTCAAACATGAACTCATTGTGGACCGCGCTTTATTCATCCATAACACCACTGAGGCTAACTCACTGGCTGGCCAGCCAACCAGCTTCTTGTCGGAGGTGTAATGCAACATTTCGCAGAAGGGGTGAGGTATATGAGGTGCAGTAATGCACGTGGAAGGGTGCGCTCAAGGAGAAAGTGCAGTGCGGAGTCCATCATGTACACCACACAGTCGAATCCACGGATTTTGGAAGTCTGTAAACTGTTCGGTTCTAAGTCATTCACTTTGAAATGAATATCGAAGTTGGATCTGCGAATGACTGCTTCAGTACGGCCTTCTCTGAAGCAACACTTTTGGTACAATTGCTGTCCACAATACCATTCCCAAATTTGAAGAGTTACGGAAAATGAGGGGCGAAGGTTTAAATCCGCAATGTTACGTTCAAGCATCAAAATGTGGATGGTTCGTCGGCCATTAGGTAAGTCATGGTTCATGCACTCCGGAGGCTATTGGCAACCGTCTTGGTAGTATTGTATGGCCCTGTAAAGAACGTCTCCATCCGACTTTGCCTCTACCATTGAGTCAGTCTCTCTTTCTGCAAATTCAGATGTCGAATACAGCATATGACAAAGTTTCGCGTCCATCCACTCCGTCTGTCTTGCGTAACTGCGCAAAATGCCTTGGATGGTGAGAGACCTGAGCATCGATTCCATGCTGGGCACTGCTTCACACAAGTTGACGATATTTGCGCCATTGAGATATTTGCAAATCTCAATTCGCAGATGTGGAAGAAGCCTCACCATCGTATGCACTGCAGATTCGCTTAATGAATCCGAATGCCAACTTGTGATGTGTTCGCTATTAGCAGAGCTCGGGTGAACAAAGCGCATAAATGAGCGCCTATTTTGAATCAACTCTCACTGTGAAGTGAGCGTTTTGTCTGGCTTTGCTTTTGACCGCAAAATCTGCCACGTTTAATCCAGCCATATGCTTCTTGCACTTTTGCGAACAATTAAGTTGTTCCATACTGTAACTTCTTCTACTCCAACACTTAATTGCAATCTACATTCTACCTGAATTTATTTTGTCTTCTTTTAAAATCGGTGCCCATTTTAATGTGGCAGACTGTGGAACAACAAGGCAGGCGCTTTGTTTCATTTGTTTTGCTGACCGGACCAAAATAGCGGCTGCTGTGATCAGTCTGCACACCTTGTGGCCAAATTTTGTAACTACGAAAATAGTCAGTCCAAAGTGTCTGGATTGAGCTTCTCGCCATCGAGTCAATGGAGAATGTTGCGTTTTTCCAGTTCAACAACGCCTCAGCGCAGTCGCCCTCACAGTGGCCAGAGCAAAACAATGCACATTACATTGTGGTCTGTTTGCTGCAAAATTTGCTATGTCAAGCAGTCCAGAGAATCATTTCATCCTTTTGTTCTTAATTTAAGCTTTAATCCTAAATTCTCTTTCGCGTTCCCAAGGAGCAATGAGTTCTATTGTGCGTTTTGCTTACCCTGTGCAGAAGGCCAGAAGTGGGTTTTGATGGGCTGATTTCGCTTATATGGGAAGCCTTGCATTCCATAAAGGCAGTCACTTGTTAACAAGAGAACATTTCACTTTTTTGCGCAGCAAGTTACTACAATGACTGTTGCGAGCACCCTGTGCGATGCTTTTAAATGCAGAAGTGCAGTTCATGAGTGACAGATTGTCTTATGGTGGCTCAACATGGAATCACCTAAAGCAATGCTTGCGACCTTGATGGTGGAGATGGTTGGTTGACTGGACGCAATCAACTGCTTTGAATGACGAGCCTTGAACGAGCAAATCGACTGAGCGACCAATGACTGAGGAAGGGAGTGTAACGTTCCTAGGGATTCTTGAGCGAAACGGGGTGCATAACACCAGGGTAGAATGCATGTGCTTTAGAAAAAGGAATAAAATCAGGAAACTATTGTGCAGAGATCAGCTTCTGAGGCTTGGGCATTATGGTCGCATTAAGCGAACATTACTAAAAGACACAGTGAAGCAAGCGAAGTATTGCAAGAGGGGGTGGGCTTTGCTCATGTATTTGCACACTGAGGTGCGCCAAATGAAGAAGTATCCACAGCGAGGCCTTGTAAAACGCTGCAAGCTCTCTGCTGTATGTCTTGCTATTTTGTGCAATATTGATGCGCAAGGAGACCAGTGTATCTCAAGGAAAGGAAGTTGATAATGCGTTGTGGCCTCACTTCGCCTTCTTGCATTGACAACAGAGCAATTATTTGGGGTCATTGTGCTACTTATAGGGCAGGGTGAGGATTCTTTCTCTACCAATGAAGGGACTGATAAGAACGAGCACATCATCTTATTGGAGACGATCTCATAGTTATCAAGTTTCTCATGTCATTACCTGTGCTTCAACCGGTCTGTGCGTTTATCTCTCTCTACTGACTCCATTAAAATAGTGCAGTGGACTGTCCTTTTAACGGGAGTATAGACCTGAGTTCATCTGCTGCGTCAGGCATGTCTGAGTCTGTTGCGATCAGAAGCTGCACACTCTTGGTCCTCAAGAGCTGAAAGGGTTCCTCATTTCCACCGACTATCCTGCTTGAGTAGCTCCAGGTTATCAAATTGTGTAGGGCTCATTAATTTCATTTCTGCCATGCCTGCAAGCAAACTCATTGTTGTGACTGAATTAGTTTTTTTGTGACCGTTAGGTCACTTTAATAGTGCACGCAGGTCAATGAGTGAAGGTTTCGTTTGATTTTGCCAAAACACGTCGACTTTAAAAGAAATGCGTCTACTCTAAACTATAGTGACGCCGAATCTCGGTGCAGCAAAATCGTTAGCTTTTTGCTTAGTAGATGGTTTACGAAGCACAAGATGTCAGAAGGCGCAACGTTATTCCTATCTTGCATTCTTGCAAGATGACAAGATATGGCGCACGAAAATATGTGAATTACAAATTGCTTAAGCATTGAGCGCAGTAGTAGTACTGTGTTTCGCCTCTTCATCCATCTCCGCGTATCAAGCCACAGTATCTGTAAATCACACTGTGAATCTATCCTCTCTCCACTGGTTTGGTTCTGGCAGGTGAAGTGACCTGCTTTACTGCTTCTAACCGGCCAGACGATGCGGTCAAATCACTTTCCGGCACTACACTAGGTCACCTTGTGAGTACGGGTGTGTCGTGGTATTGTTGCCGCCTTCGCTTAAATTTCGACTGGAATATTGTGACTGCCAACAGCGGCCGCTCTCGTGACTTCAGCTTGCTGCACGTTGCGACGTGGTATATGTCGATAGCAATTGCGTATTTACGAGTAGTACAGCAATGCTGCTTAATGTTTCTCGATGTCTACATCAAATGGGGAAATGAGAGCAAAACTCAGTGTCATTCTCGGCTCCTCGCTACCAACGCTGAAGGAAGCAGCCAAGTCCATAGCAACCAGTCTGATGACAGCGTCTAAAGAATGAAATGCTCGAGTTCATTGCATCAGAATGTAGCATCTCCAATGTGCTGCATCTAAGCCTGAGAGCCATTCGTGAACTCATTGACAAGCCTTGTAAAATTTGCTTCCATTCACATACAAAGTTTCATAAGATAGCAGCATAATAAGGCAAATTTTTGATTGAAGACAGCAGGTAGCAGCCCCACGCATCATTCCTGCAACATCCCAGAGGGAATCGGATAAAAAGGTCATTTGGTTGAGGAGAATTACATTGCACTCAGAGGGTCATTTGTAAAGCATGCTAAAAGGCCTTCATTTTGTGCAAAAGTTTCTTAAGAATCCCGAAAAACGCATCCCAAGTCAACATGGGACGACTTGTAATCGAATAACAGGACAAGTGATTTGCATCTATCCCTCGGGAAAATATCACAAGACAAGAACATTAAAGGGAAAGGGTTATTAAATGGCACTCATTTGAGAGAATTTTTAGGGTCGGCGGATACTACTTAAATGAGATCCAAGTGCTTTCTAGCATACGGAAGGGGAGACATAAGCGTAATAATATTTGACGCTCAAAGTTGGCGGGAAATGCCCAACTCAAACAAAAGAGGCTTAGTCCTGGAATTTGAATCAAAGGGAGGGAGAGCTTGCAAAAATACGAACCTCAATCTTATTTCCATGGTTTAAGTAAACAAACTAAGCGTTGAGAAGGGAAAGGCAAACATCACGCGAACTCACATTTAAGGGTCTCCACAGATTGGATCCGCTGACAGCTTGCAGGATAGCCACGGTCTTCAAATTCGTTCGTAAAGGAAACTGGTCATCATTAATGTTCATTATGTAGTTCCACTTTGCACTGCGATTTGGAGCTTGCTTAGCGCAGACTAAATGAGCTTGTAAGGCACCAGCACCTACGGGTGTCACTGCGATGCTGGAGTCCTTCGGATCTAACTCAGTATTTCTATTCTTACAGGTGACTAGACCCTACATTGCTGCTTGGAGTAGTGGATCAGCATTACGGTCCAAATGGATGCAGTAGTAGTTGTATACTCTGTGAATCATTCGCGGGATTCGAGCCACTGGTGGTTTCACGTCATTCTTTACTGCTATGGTGACTGCAATACCCATGTCACCATCACGATCTCGCTTGATGGGAATACGATCTCGATTGAAGTGGCAATTCTTGTGATCAGGTGATTGGATGGACGAGAAGAAGGCGAGAGTCACGTCGCCCTAGGTATTCGCCGACATCGACGCTGCTCAAAGTAATCGTTGGAGAGACATCTCCACCGAAGGTTACTTGGAAAAAGCATTGGCACAGATAAGTCAACGTTCCCACTATCAATGCTGCCTTGAGGATACGGAGCAGCATGCGAAGTGAATGACCATCTCTCCCCTTTGACTGTCTGAAATCTGTAAAATGAGCCAAACAGTGATGATGCATGAGGGCGCGAAGCCACCTCTGTTTGTGCTAAATCGAAATGAACGCAGGGAAAGGTGAATGCAAAGGTCCTGTATGCGGTAGAGGTAACGCATTATCAAAAAATCAAAAATTCACTACTCGAGGTCACTAGAATAGGTAAGTCAGCAAGGTCGTCAAATCATACAGCATGCAGTCAGGACTTTTGCGGACCACGGCTACGTGTCAGTAGTCAGAGGGCGAGTGGGCAAGTCCAACAATCCTGATGTAATCGCAGTGCTCGGTACGAGTTCACTAATGCCTAGCATCCTTTTTCACTCCTAATGCATTAAGGACAAATGTCAAAAACTTTTCGATAAGAAATCATATAACATGGTTAAACTACACAAATAGGTGAGAAGTCGAACTGATTTGCATCAATGTTGTTGTTTTCGTGTGGATAAGGTGGACTTTTGCCGACTTACCCAGCTGCCTACTCAAAGGCAAATAAGACGGTCCTTATCATTGACCCTCTTGGGAAGAGCCACTGCTCTGTGAGATGCTCTCTGCTTATGAAGCAATTAACAGACACACGTGGCTTCGCTGACGACGCACAGTCTTCGCAATGCCATTGGCAGCAGCGATGATCTGGTCACAATCGGTTCGGCTAAGAGTCTATGTGGTGCAGTTGCTATCTATACTACAAATGGATTTGCTGCCTGCGGAATTGCTACTTTTATATGAAAGTAGATTAACGAAATTGAGGCGGTCACTGAGTTCTCACAGAACTCGACAGCAGCTCTGGTGACCACACAGCGCAAGAAGGGTGGAAAGGTGAGTTTGCTTATAAGCATTCGATTCATTGTGACCGTTGCTATTCATTGCTGTGGGGCAAATAGCTACAGGAGTTGGACAAATTTATGCTTTATTTCGGTTCTTCATTGTATGGGAAAATTGTACTTTCTGCGCGACCACACCTGCATTCAAAATCAATTTCGAGTTAATTTGTGAAACAGGCCTGTTAGGTCCCGTCCCAAGCTTCTAGCTGCATTATCACAGAGATGCGTATGCTCCTCCACCTCAAGTCTTTGGCAAGCGAAGTCTTTCCAACACTGCACTCGCTCCTAATCACTGACATGTATCTTGCCTCTCTTTGCTTCTTTAAGTGCATCTGCACATGGAACTCCCCAGCATGCAAGCGGTTATTATGAAGTGTGAGCAGATGCTGTCAAGCAGTTAGTCCAAGTGTCCAAGGAATGTGGGACTCAGCATTCTACTATATGCAAACGAAGTTCATCCGAGATGCAAAGTGACCGCCAGTGGCTGCTGAGTGGACGGATCAGGATTTTAGTTCAGGTCACCGTGAACAATGGCGAAAGTCCGTCCTCAAGTAGCCCACTTTGCTCTCCACAACGCTAATAATCCTGCGTAGAACTAACGAAGGCTTTACACTTAGCCCTTTCCCTTCATACGTATCTATGCTTACCCATCACATGCAACCCATGCGCTTTCATACCACATTTCCGTGTGCTCGTGCATGCAACATGCTCACAGAACATCAGAGAACTTATTTTCGTCCTTGATTGCTAGGATGATGCGAAGGTTGGCAGGGAGAACAAATGAGTTTTGGTGGCTGTACAATGAGCATTAAAACACGCACTAAGAATTCGAAGGCTTTGCAATATAACCGAAAATTTTTAGGCTACCGAATTGGCAATCCGTGCGTTTGAGTTGGTGTTAATTGAGTACAAGCACAATGCAGGGGGTGGATGATCCCACCGAATCGCTCACAGTGAACTCGACTTGAACTTCACATTGCTCGATCAGTAGTCGGTGTTAACTCTGTTGCAGCTCACATGAACTCCACTGACACTAGATCAGATGCTGAATTTCCTTCTCCTCTGACCAGTCCTTCCATCCAGCACCCAACTGAGCATCAATCCCTGTTCCACCGTTTGAGGTGGTCATTTCTCATTCATATGCCAACGCAATGCTCACGACGGGCCACGCAGGAGTATAGCTTGAATCGGTTCTTGAATGACAGAGCTTCACTTCCATTCCTGATTGTTTGGAGGATGCATTCATATCTACTGATACAGCAGGAGTGTACGTCGGATGTCCCGTTGCATCGTGACATCTCCTTTAGCCTTCCTAATGTGTTCCGTGCAATCAGCGTCCAATAACCGGCAACTTCATCACGCAGAAATGGCAACAACTACATTTTTAATTAGGATTTTGTCAATTGTGTTTCCATTCTTTTCACAGTGCCGCAACGATTCATTGTTTGTGGCATACGAGTTTGCTTATACCTGAAAAACAAATCAGCGATAGCGCTTTTTTACTCATTTTTAGTCCTTTTCCATCATTTCCTCATCAGATATCTAACAGTACTTGCATACATGGGGAAAGCTAAGTGTTGTCCAGATTGAATTGAGTAGGAAAAATAGCAGATGTAGTTTATTTTACATATACCGTTTGTTCGCCAATCTTCCATCAGTTGATATAGCACCAGTGCAGTAATTATTGAGATCAAGATTTTGTGGTTGACTGAATGCAAATTTCATTGCACACAAGTGGTAGTTAGAAATGAGCAAAATAGGTTTATGTTTTCACAAATGCAGATCGCCTACTTAACTGCTTTTAACAAACACAGAGATATTTGATATCAAAGCAGGTACTGTTCTCAGATTATTCCAGCACTTCAATGGGACGTTTCTCTTACCTGCCACGATGGCTCACCGGGTTTCTACCCCCACGCTTATGCCAACGGAGGCAACCCCATCATCCAAATGCACATCCCATGCGTTGTCAGAATTTGACATTTTAAGTCGCACTTCATCATGCGTTGTTCCACCCATCATAATGGACAGAGAAGTTAAAGTGTGTTGCAGCCACTTGAGTTGTCAAAAAGTATGAGTAAAGATGAAAACGGCAACACAAATTGAAACTCCTACATTGCCACCGCACAGTCTAATACGGAAGATTAGCCTGCCCTTTCAAAAGCGGCAAAAGGAAATTAGATGAAATAGTAATTGCCACTGAATAGCAAAGTGCAAAACAGTACAGCCTTGATGGAATATAGTTGTTAGCAAAGAGGCATGAAGCATTTGGCTGGAGTAAACCCGGCAGATTGTGCAGTCGGTGGCCTAGCCAGACTAAACACTTGCCTCACGGCAATGGCTAACTCGATTCAGGCGCACATTCATGCGTTTCACTCAAGCGAACCCTGCTAATAGCGAATAATTTACAAGCCGGAATTAAGATTCACTTACCGAATCTGTGAGGTGCACGATGGAGAGGATTCCTCAACATGTACGAATCAAGATTTGCAAATACCTTGCTGCCATGGACATCGCCAATGTGTGTGAGGCAATGCCCTACATGAGGTCGGTTCTCAGGTCTCTCACCATCAAAGGCATTTTACGCAGTTACGTGAGACAAATGGAGTGGGTGGATGCAAGACTTTGTTGTATGCTGCATTCCACTCATGCTTTTGTGAAGGGAGAAGCTGACCCAGAGCTGAGTGCACAATCAGAAGGAATGGTTTTAGTCAGTGCTCTACGATACTACCAAGAATGTTGCCAATTCACTCCGCGGCACATACACCATGTTCTATCTAATTGTGGCAGGATCATTCGATTTTTATTGCTTGGATGCAGCGTAATGGATTTGGGTCTCCTCCGTCCTTTCTGGCCCTCCCTCGTTTGTGCGACTTATAGGCGCGGACGACCATTGCTACAGAACTACCCTGATGCCCTTGATTCTATTGATGTAGTGGCCCACTTGACTAACTTCGAGATTCATATCAATCCAGAAAGCATAGAAGCAGGAGATGTTTGTGATCTTAGGTCCTTCAAGACTTCTTACCTCTGTTCATTCGACGGTGTTGTGTACATGATTGATTCTGCATTGCAATGCCACTTTGGGTCCGGGCTTCCACTTGAACTAAGGCGCCTCATTTTCCGCATCACCGACCTCGCTACCATTGGGACGACTCGCTCTCCAATGCTGTTCGTCCTCGACACGATTTCGTTGGCGAAGAGGGATTTGACGTCTAGGGGTGACCATTTTGCGTATCTCATATCCAGCCTTCACAAACTTGACAGAATTACACTGCGAGGGTCTGACAGATCTGCTGCAAGATTCCCACATTATAACTGGTGGAGGGCATGTCGTCTGCACCAAATGGGTGGAAGGTTTGTTAGGTTGTATGAGGTGTTCCAAATGGCTGCGTTTCAAATAGCCAATATCGACGCTGCAGGAAGAAGTCAAGGACAAAATGCGTAAACGAATTCGCCTGCATTGTGATGCGAGTAAATGGCTGCCTCTTTACGCAATTCCGCTATTCCGCACCTTGCTTTGGTACACAAGATTGCATTGTAACTCTTTGCTCCCGGTTAGAATTATTTTCATTGATTATGTGTTTTTAATGTTGAATGTTGACTTTTGGTGCGCTTAAGATTACATTCTGCCACTCGAATCAGCGAAATGCCGATTATGTGGTCAAATATTAACGAGGCGGTGCTGCTGATCACCAATTGTGCTTCTTTTCACGCTAAAATGCAAACAGTTTAGGACAGCCTAACGTTTGGCGGCCTTGAGTGAAGTGCGCTTCGGCAGCTATAGTCCAACTAAACGATGTTTTAAACAGGCATCGAATACATTAAGCAGCACTGCTGCCCTACCCAAAAATATGCAATTGTATTCGACATTCATCAAGCTACAACTTGCAACAAGCTGAAGTTACGAAGGTGACTGACATTAGCAGGCACAATATTCCAGTCGGGAATAAGGCGAAAGCAACAACGATATCACGGACACACTCGTATTCACAAGGTGACTCGGTGTAGTGCTGGGTAGTGAATTGATCGCGTCTCCTGGCCGGTTAGAAGCAGTGAAGCAGGTCACTTCACCTGCCAGAACCAAGCTAGTGTGGAGAGGATAAATTCACGATGTGGCTTACAGATACTGTGACTTGACACACGGTGATGGTTGAAGAGGCAATGCGCAGCGTGACTAGTGTGCTCAGTGCGCAAACAATTTGGGGTTTAGATATTTTCGTTTGCCACATCTTTGCACCCTGTAAAACTGCAAGCCAGTAATAACAGTGCGGCTTCTTGCATCTTGTGCTTCTTAAGCCATCTACTAAGTATACTGTCTATTGAGCAAAAGGATGAAGAGTTCGTTGCATTGAGATTCGGCGCCACTATAGTTTAGATTGGCTACATATTGTTCGAAGTCTTTATGTGTTTCGGCAACTTCAAACAAAACCTTTACTCACGGACCTGCGTACACTAGTGAAGCGACTAAATGAGCACAAAGGAATCAAATTAAGCCGCAACAATGCGTTTGCTTGCAGTCATGGCAAACATGAAATTAATGAGCACTGCACAATTTGATACACCTGGAAAGGAGAAATCCTTTTGGCTCTTGAGGGCCAAGAATGTGCAGCTTCTGGTAGCAACAGACTCAGACACACCCGACGCAGCAGATGAACTCAAGGCCTTACTCCCGTTGAAAGGAGAGTCCACTGTACTAATTTAATGTTGTCAGTAGGGAGAGATAAACACACAGACCGGTTGAAGCATAGGCAATGAAATGAGAAACTTGATAACTGGAAGACAGTCGCGAATGGGGTGGTGCGCTCGCTCTTATCAATCCCTTCCCTAGTAGGGGAGTAATCAGCATTCTGCCATTATTACATTGAAAACATCTACAGCCCTATAAGTAGCAAAATGGCAATAAATGATTGCCTGTCGTCAATGCAAGAAGGCGAGGTGAGACCACACTACATGATCAATTCCCTCCTCCTTGAGATACACTGGTCGCCTTGCACATCAATATTGTACAAAATAGCAAGACATACAGCAAAGAGCTTGCAGCATTTTACAAGGCCTCGCTTAAAATATCCTCGTACAAGCTTGCACAAACAAAGCGCAAGTTTCCTAACCTCGGAATTGACCTTCTAAATGGACGGATTTGTAGCCCATATAAGCAAAATCATAAAGGACCTTGGATATAATGCGACTTATCACAAAGGCGGCTAGCAATAAAGAAATATATGTGGGGCCAATGCTGTGGATACTTCGCCATTTCACGCACCTCGGTCTGTAAATACATGAGCAAAGCCCACCCTCTCTACGTCTCTTTGCAATACTTTGCCTGCTTCACTGTGCCTTTTGGTAGCGTTTGCTTAAGGTAGCCATAGTGCCCATTCGCAGAGGCTGATCTCCGCACAATATGAGTTGCTTGATTTTATTCTTTTTTTCTGAACACATGCATTCTACCTTAGTGTTATAGTCCCCGTTTCCCTCATGAAAGCCTGGAAAAATTACACTACCTTCCTCAGTCATAAGTCGCTAAGTAGATTCGCTTGTTCAAACCTCGTCATTCAAAGCAGTTGATTGCGAACAGTCAATCGACCACCTCCACCATCAAGGCCGTGGACATTGCTGTAGGTGGGATTCAATAAGGAGCAAAGAAATGACTTCGGCTTCCTTTGGGAGTCAGACAGGAGGTGATGCGATGCAGCTAAATTCTTTGTGCTACTAGTGATTCAATGTGGAGCCACCCAACAAGCTGCCGCTCATGAACTGCACTTCTACATAAAAAGAATTGCAAAGGGTGCTCACGACAGTCATTGTAGTAATTAGCCACGCAAAAAGAAAAATTATTCTCTTGTGGAAACGTGACTGTCTATATGGGATGCAAGGCTTTCCATATAGGCAACACTGGCCCAGCAAAACCCTATTCTAGCCTTTACACTGTGTAATTGAAACGCACAATAAAACTCATTGCTCCTTAGGAGCGCGAAGGAGAAATTTGGAGTTAGGAGTAAATGAAGAACAATTAGATAAAGATGATTCCCTGGACTGCTTGACATAGGAAATGTTTCGGCAAACAGACCACAATGAAAAGTGCATTATTTTGCTCTGGCCGCTGTGAAGGCGACTGCGCTGAGGCTTTATTGAGCTGATAAATCGCAACATTCTTCATTGACTCAATGGCGAGAAGCTCAATCTCGACACTTTGGACTGACTATTTGTATGGCTACATAATTTGGTCACAAGACGTGCAGACTGATCACAGCAGTCGCTATTTTGGTCTGGTCCCAATTCGTGACCTGAATTGGGGGCGCATCGTCTCAAAAGTGATGCTTTTTAGCATTTGGGCGGATTTAGGTTCTGGTTATTCAGAGGAGATTGGCAATATCGTTTGCGGGATTGCATGGCCTCAACAAAGGCCTCTGCCTCTGACTCTGCTGCTGTGAAAAACTGCATGGCATTGCCTTCGTCACCCCGTTTGTTGCGCAGATTCACGTAAGATGCCTTTCCAGGATGATGCATTTGAGGCTTCACTCAATGCCACGTATTGTCTTGCAGACATTGGTGGGATGCGTGCTTGTAAGGTACTTACAAAACGCCTCCAATTTAATAACGCACATCTGAAAAGGCGAGTTTTCATTGCTTACGTGGGGCTACACCGCCTCTCAAAAGAGATTCAAGCGCAAAGGTGAGGCTACACAACTCGATTCTCATTTGCACATGCAACTGCTTTTAAACACATGTTTGCATCTTCCAAACACTTTATTTTATTCCGTGGCTATAAGACTGACGTTTCGTTTATTTGCTTAGGCTTCACTTCATCCAAAAGCGTACTTTTTGCTGCATAGGAACCTTTGCTTGATAATGAGATGCAACCTGAATATTTTGACGAGATTCGATAAAATTTAGATTCAAACTTGAAGTATAGACATCACATGCGTTTGACCTTAATAATTTAATACCATCTATTTCAGTCAGCCACCGCGGTGGTCAAGCGAACGGTGGAAGTGTGGCTGAGATCGGCGTTATTTGCTCCCCTCGGTGCAAAGTGAATACAGTGAGGGGACTAATGTATTGTAGATAAAGATGAATGAGTGGGTGATTGGTGAGGTGGTGCAGCGGTCGAAAATGCAAGAGGATCCTCCAATTTGTTCTTCATGGCTTTGCTATGTTTGGTGCGCATATCGCCAATCCTCTTATCACCACTTCCCGTAGCATAATAGATTGGCGTGGAGGACGGTTAAGCATGCATTTTTACGACTAAGATGGATCTAATGCAACTGCCACTGCCAGATTAAAGATTGATATTCATGTTGGTATTTATAATTAGACTAAGGATGGTGTGGTTTGCATTTAGGGCTTTCTCAAACTCCACTACCCACAAATCGACCTCATGGTGTACGTGGGCATCCTGCAATGCAGTGTTTTGCCTAATCATGGCTGCCAAATAACATCAGTGGCCTTATGGCAAAATTCGCTACCGCTACTGCCAATGCAACGCTTTGTTCTCTGGTGCTGCTCCTTGTTACTATTCCACGGCACAGCCTTACTCAAGTCAATGGATCGGCATTTCATTTGGCATGACAAGCGTGGCTTTGCCCATGGCTTTGCCCATGGCTTTGAACTTCATCCATAACTAAACGGCCCCAACATTGGTTCTTTTGCAAGGGCGCCACATTCCGCAACCGCTTATTCCTAACAGTATGCACTGCAAAAGGGCAACGTGGTGCCTGCTAAAATGGGGACAAGAGTAGGTGTGATTAATTTGAACCAGCCATGCAAGCACTAACGCAGATCTAATTTAACGTTGAGGACAGACTAGCATGTGTGCATTTGTTGGAAGGTGGACATCCACCTTCGGCAGAGAAAACGACAAGAATTATTAATAGGGCGAGTGAAGATGCAAATGGTATCCAAAGGCGTCTGCAGAATAATGAGGCGAGAGTAATGTGCGAGTTCGTTGCAGTGTATGGCATATACATTGCTGGTGATTGGAATGGATCAGAGCATACTGAGGGTCTGATGGATAGCGGAGTAGTAGTTTACTTGGATTAAAGAAGGTTACAGTTATTTGGCTATCACTCATTGCATTTCTTCTAGCTCCAACCAATATCACATTTATTCCGGTGCGACCTTTCGAGGTGATGGTGAAATGGAAGATAACGGGTGACCAGGATCCTGTGAAGGAGCTAATTGCATACATCGTAGGAATGGAGAAGCGTAAATACTGCAGGTCCAACACGGTGCATCAGCGCATGATTTCCGGTCTCGCACCACTTGTTCCCTATGAAGTGTGTGCTCGGAACTGCCGCCAAGAAACTGCGATCGCAAAAGCTGTATCCTCCTCCATCGAAGGCGCACAACTCGTGCCAAGCAATGTCCTCGAGATCGCCAATATCTTCAATGCAAGCAAATACACATGCAGCAATGCAACCTGCGGTAACACAACCATTCTGATGAGAGGTGAGAAACATTGGCTCGTTGTCCTGCTTACGAAGCATATCTGTGATTAGGCAGCAATAATGCACCGTCTCCGTAGCATCAATTGAAGACATGAGTGATTTTGTACCAAAAGTAAGGCGAAATGTGAAATAGTGGAGTTGGCCGAAGCTTACGTGAGCTCACTGCATGCATTGTGCATCGAGTATATTTGATTTATTAATCGCTCTGTTTGACCGTGCATACATTCATAGCTTCCCTTTTGCATAAATCCATCCTCATGGTAATGTGTCCATCTCATGTTGTCCTGGTTTTGTCCTCTTTAATTGCGCTTTTCTATGCTTTGCCTCGCTTTCTCATTCTACGTGTAATTCGTGAGCTACTGCTCACTGCTGGTGAAGTCAAGGGGTCTAATGCGCAAAATGCTATGGTCGTCTGTGTGCACTGGTGTCATTTTAAGTGCCTCACGAGACTAGCATCCAATCCATCTGGACTGAAGGTGTACGTGCCTTTTCCACTCGTGGACACAGACTGGAGATATTTGTGAGTCAAAGTAGTTGATTGGACGCTGAACACTGTTTGGAAGGCATGGAGGACTGAATGCAGCATCCGTCGCACATTTATAAGATGGGCAACATAAGGTGATATCGACCACGGCACATTTATCGTAGTGGTTTGTGAATGGAAGTGTTCTAGGACTTCGACCATTGTTCCAAAGCAACTCAGTGTCACTGCATCACATTCTGCTGCAGCAATCACTGATTGGACTTTGGATAGCGCTTTGTAAGTGTAAGAGGTAAGTGCACACTGCATGTGCAGTGTTAGTGGTGGGAATATCTTGCAGCGCACTTAGAGTCTGGTGAATGCAATGGCATGATGAGTCACTTGTGCATTAGTTCACGAGAAGCAAGCAGGCACTAGGTTCTTCACTGTTAAACAATTCATACCTTTTAGTTCCATGCATCATCAACGTGACTGCTACAAGTCATACTGCAGTGACGGTATCATGGAGGAGACTAGGTGGCCTTAGCTGGGGAGAGTTCTTATTCTTACACATCGTGGGATCGGAGGAGAAGAACTGCAATGTAAAGTTTGAGACAGAGTGCACCATTCACGATCTATTGCCAAACATTTCCTACAAAGTGTGTGTTCGAAACTGTTTCCTAAGTGTGGATGACGCGATGGCCGTGTCAACCTCCGTCAAAGACGCTCGAGGCACATGGGGTCAGCCTTATCGATGGAACGGGTAAACATTCCTTGCAGCGACGTTGACTGCAGAAACACCACTATTGCTATGGAAGGTAAGAAATGTTGACTTGTCGATTTCGTGCAGAAAGCATACCTTGTGAATGTGCAATGTTAGTGGATGGTTTGATTGGCACTGGCACTTTGATAGAAGGCGTCGATCGCAGTCCATGTATGACACACAAGTTCACAGTAGAGTTGGAAATTGGAAATTGGCAGAAGTTTGTGTGACTCCACTTTCTACATTGTGCAGCGGATGCATTGGAAATAGTGGCTCTCGTGTTTGTGTTAGAGCACAAATATGAAATCACTGGGATGAATGGATATGGTTGTGGTGTTGGTGTTGGTAGTAGTGGTCTAATTACTTCCAACGGTCTTGACAACTGTGTGGATGCATGCTGATTTTCTTTAACTTAAATTCATTCGCAATGCAGAAGTGACTAAACATTGTTTTCGTGTTTAACGATGTAGCTATTATATCCATTATCGCTCTTTACTTCCCCGTCGTCTCACTACACTTCACACAATCACTATCCAAATATTCTTGCTTTTGCTCATACTACTCGCCAGATTTTATTTGCGCCTTTTTTAACATTGTCGAATATTCTTTCTTTCTGTGCTTTTTTTCCATTTTTGATTTTCCTATTCTTTGGAGGAATATTTTCGCCACACGATCACATGGACATATTCCACAACATCTCCTTATTCGGTCTACCTGTGATGGCTTTGATTACGCCTTCTTTCCCATCAGTAAAATACGCGCATCGAATGTAGGCACCTGTGATGCTTTGTACGTTTCATTTTCCCTCTGGCTGTGGCATTTGGCGTGTCTCGGGAGCCTCGCATGCTACCTCGCCTTCCTGTGATCGAGGATCGATGAACTGTTTCGGTGCATAGATACGAACGGAGCATTTCATGAGTGGGATTACATGATGATGGAATGCTGACGCCTAAGAACTGATTGGATTGGTTGAATGCTGAACCACGCATGACGATCCGCAGGCAGTGTTGTGTAGTGATCTAAATTTATGTGACATTGTGAGTTGTGGGTGTCAGACTTCTGAGACTTGGGGCAGCTTAAGTAGAGGAGGATAAAATAGAATGGAGCTAGTGGGGATGAACAAAGGATAAGAGATTATGCAGGATGACCTTTTTGCATTTCCTCACCCCTTTTATTCTAATCAGGAACCTGGCAATTCATTTAACTTGACTAATGCAACTTTGCTTTGCTCACAACTGGACAACCCTGGCATTCCTGTTTTATGAATAAATCGCAAGAAAGGACTGCATTTTTGCTGCTACACGCGATTTAAAACAGCGATGCGTTTTCCGATAAAAATGGATACGCAAGTGCGTGGTGCCTAAAAGCCAACATGCTAAATGTGAAGGAATATTGTCTGAGCAGTTGAGAGCCGGTCCCTAAGCACTTATCGCTTCACAAGCTGTAAATAATTGAGCCTGCTCATTTTACGGGCAGTTACATGGATATATGCGAGGTGGGTGCGTAGGTGCGGAAGTTAAGTAAAGGAGATTGGCGGCTGTTCGAATACACACATGCGATTGACCCGGTAATGTTGCGCTTGTGATGGAAACGTGGAATTAACACAAGCTAAAATGTAGTGATGTGCCTGCCACCACAAGCCTGTCAGATGAGATGCAGTCCCAGTAGCAGTGCTGTTTTGTCGTAACACACGCCATTAATCCTTTGTATGTTGCCCCTTATCGCCCTTGCTGGTCTCCCTCACTTACTTCCATCCACCTTCCTTAGACCAGTAGTTGTCTCAATCAGCATCACGGACAATAATCTTACTTCCGTAATTGGCAACCTCTTTGTGAGCACCCTAAGAACCCTTTTAGAATTTGAATACACCTAACACCGGAATTACAGAAAGCAGTTGGCTACCTCTTTGGCTTCGTGGTTCATTGGCCCTCCCAGAATCACATTCAAGTAACTGAAAAGGCTGGTTTGTGTGTCAACTCACCTACTAATTAAACATTCTTCAAATCTAGCAAACATTCTTTAAAACCAGCCACACGGAGGACTCTGCTCTGGGTTGCAAATTGATCCACCACCAATGCCCCAGGTAATTGCAGAGAAGGAATCATTAGGCTGGATTATATCTGCGGTTGCGTATTTCACTCAAAGCCGCCAAAAGTTGGACTGTCCTAAACCGTTCGCGTTTTGGCATGAAAAGAAGCACAACCGGTGATCAGTAGCATCCTCTTGTTAATGTTCGCACACCTAACCACAAATTTGCAGACTCAAGTAGGAGGAAGTTATCTTAGCACTCCGGACGTCAAATTTTAACAAAACACATAAGCAAAAAAAAGGGAATGTAGCCTGGAACAGAGTGTTACAATGCAATCCCATTAACCAAAGCAAAGTGTTGGATAGCGGGATGGCATAAAAGGGCAGGTTTTATCCAAATCCTAATACGGGTGGATTCCGTGACACATTTTTGTCCTTGGCTGCTTCATGCAGCATCGATGTTGGGTATTTGCAACGCAGCCATTTGGAACGCCTCATACAGATTCACGAACAAACCACCCTGTTGGTGCAGACGACACACCCTCCACCAATTATAAGGTGGAAGTCTCGCTGCAGTTCTGCCGTACCTCCGCAATGCGGTTCTGTCGAGTCTGTGAATACTGGTTATGAGATGCTCGAAACACTCACCCGAAGAGGCAAGATCTTGTGTCCCTTGTGATTTTATGTCCAAGATAAAGAGCAGTGGATGGCGAGTCAACTGTATAACAGTGAGGTTGGTGATGCGGAAAATGAGGCGTTTCAATCCAGTTGGAAGACTGCACCCAACTTGACATTGACGTGCAGAATCGATCATGTACACCACACTGTCGAATGCGCGGAGATAAGACGCCTTGAAGGACCTATGATAGCGGTCATTTCTCCCTTCTATGTATTCTTCATTGATATGAATCTCAAGGTTAGTAAAGAAAGCGACCATTTCAATAAGATCAGGTCCAACGGGGTAGTTGAGTTGCAATGGTCGTCCACACCTATAAGCAGCATAATGGAGAGAAGGCCAAAGGGGATGAAGGGGACCCAAATCCGTTACGCTACATCCAAGCATTAGAAATCGAATGGTCCTGCCACAATCAGATAGGACATGGTTTATGTACTGCGGAGTGAATTGGCAACATTCTTGGTAGTATCGTAGAGCACTGACTAGAACCATTCCTTCCGATTGTGCATTCACCTCTGGGTCAGCTTCTCTCTTCACAAGGGCACGAGTTGAATGCAGCACACAACATAGTTTTGCGTCTACCCACTCCATTTGTCTCACGTAACTGCGTAAAATGCCTTTGATGGTGAGAGACCTAAGAACCGATCTCATGTGGGGCATTGCCTCACACACATTGACGATGTCCATGGCAGCAAGGCATTTGCAAATCTCGATTCGTACATGCTGGGGAATCCTCTCCATCGTGCACCTCACAGATTCGGTAAGTGAATCCTAATTCCGACTTGTGATTTATTCGCTATTAGCAGAGTTTGCTTGAGTAAAACGCATGAATGCGCGCCTGATTCGAGTTAGCCATTGCCGTGAGGCAAGTATTTGGTCTGGCTAGGCCACCGACTGCGCAATCTGCCAGGTTTGCTCCAGCCAAATGCTTCATGCACTTTCGCCATCAATTATATTCCATCAAGGCTGCAACGTTTCCCACTCTTCTATTCAATGGCACTTACTATTCTATTTGGATTTCCTTTTACCACATTTTAGAGTTTAGGCTAATCGTCGGTTACAGACTGTGCGACGGCAATGTAGAGGTCTTAGTTTGTTGCCCCGTTTTCATTTTAATCTTACTCTTGACAACTCAATTGGCTGCAACACACTTTAACTTCTCTGCCCATTTTGATGTGTAGGAACAATGCATGATGAAGTGCAACTTAAAATGCCAAATTCTGACAACGCTTGGCGTGTGCATTCAGATGATGGGGTTAGCCTCCGTTGGCATAATCGTGGGGATGGAAATCTGGTGAGCCAATTCGCACAGATCTAGTGCCACTAAAAATCCAATTAAATCATGAAGAAGGTTTGCTTAACTGAGTGAGCGTTGGTACAAAATCCTTGTCCCATTTTTGAAAAAAACGTTGAGGAATAGGTCGCCACTGCGTGCAAAACCCACTTCGTGATGTACGTGATAAATTTCTGCAGTGCAGTGTCATAGTAGGCACCGCATATTATACATGTTAAGGAGCCTCATGAACTTTCTCACTCGCAGCACCTTCGATGCGATACGTCGCCCTCCATCGCCACTCGACAGACAGAGACGGCGGCGGACACGTGTAAAGATTTTGGAGGTCCTGAGGTGCATGTTGACCCATGCAATTGTTGGAGATTGCGGCGTCTCCAACGAAAGGGTGGGCCTTGCTCCAATTCCTTACGAACAGCGCAGCCCTCGACTTCAATTTTTAGATGGTACCGCAATGCTATTGGCACCGAGCATCCTTCATCATCCACTGCTGCAGCACATTCGCAGTTTGTTTTTCCAATGTCTGAAGTTACCGGTTCTTGGACCTTGATTGAACGGAACACATTCGGAAGGCTAAAGGAGATGTCATGTTGCAAAGGAACTATCGTCCTAAACTTTATACATTTAACACACACTCCTGCTGTATCAGTGGATACGACTGCATCTTCTAAACAATCAGGAATGGAAGTGAAGTTCTGTCATTCAAGCCACAATTCAAGCTGTACTCCTGCTTGGCCCGTTGTGGGCATCGCGTTGGTACATGATGGAGAAATGACCACCCTAAACGGTGGAACAGGGATTGACACTCGGTTGGGTGCTGGATGGAACTAGTGATTAGAGGAGAAGGAAATTCAGCTTCTGATCTAGTGTCAGTGGAGTTCATGTGAGCTGCAACAGGGTTAACACTGACTACTGGTTGAGCAGTGTGAAGTTCAAGTCGAGTTCACTGTGAGCGATTCGGTGGGGCGATCCACTCCCTGCATTCTGCTGGTGCTCAATTAACAACAACTCAAACACACAGCTTGCCAATTTGGAAGCCCAGAAATTCTTGGATGGATAATGTAGAGCCTTCGAACTCTTAATGCGTGTTTCAATGCCCGTTGTACAGGCGGCACAACTCATTTGTCCTTGCTGCCCACTCTCGCATCATGCTAACAATCAAGGACGATTATTAAGTCGTCTGATGCTCTGCTAGCATGTTGTGTGCACGAGTACACGGAAATGTGGTATGAAAGTGAAAAAGATAAGATTAAAAGTCTTCGTTAGTTCTACGCAGGCTTATTAGTATTGTGGAGAGTCAAGTTGGCTACTTGAGGACGGACTTTCGCTATTGTTCACGGTGACCTGAACTGGAATCATGATCCGTCCACTCAGACGCCACTGCTGGACGCCACATTCCTCGGACATTTGGACTAATTGCTTGACAGCATCTGCTCACATTTTATGGTAACCACTTGCATGCGAGGTAGTTCCGTGAGCAGATGCTCCTAAAGAGGCAAAGGGAGGCAAGATACATGCCAGTGATTAGGAACGAGTACAGTGCTATTATGCATAGGCGTTGTAAAGACTCGAGGTGGAGGAGCACACATCTCTGTGACAATGCGGCTATAAGGTTAGAACCGGATCTAATAGGCCTTTTCTCTCAGTGAGTACCTCTGTTCTGCAAATTAACTCGAAGTTGCATTTGAAAACAAATGTGGTTCATCGGGAAGCAAAATACAGCATAGTTTTGCCTACCTCCTGTAGCTATTTGCCCCATAGCAATGAATAGCAACGGTCACAATGAATCAAGAATTCTTTTTAGGTTTTAAGCATGTCCATTCTAGGATTTCATTGACATGCTCGTCTCGGTATCCGCTGATCTGCCAGCATTATTCAAACAACCATGCTAACGCGGGTTTCGTGTAGCACTTGCTGACACCACTAACTGATCTCTTTTTACAGACTTGCTACAAACCAGCGATGCGATCAGTTGATTTACGGCGAATGTTTTTAAGCAAGCTCACTTCTCCACCCTTCATGCATTGTGTGGGCACCAGAGCTGCCATTGAGTTCTGTGAGAACTCAGTGCCTTCCTCAATTTTGCTACTCTACTTCCATGGATTAGTAGCGATTCCGCAGACAGCAAATCCTTTTGTAATATAGATAGCAACTGCACCACAGTTACTTTTGCGGAACCGATTACGATTCGATTATGGAAGATAATTGGTCACCTAAATGTCTTTCAGTCTTCTTGAGCAGCCATAACGTATGCTTTTGATATCAGTACAGTGGGCTTCTACTTCAAGCCTGTTGCAATTAGTAAACATAATCAAAATGTAGTGTCAAAACAAGGCACATTTATGAAGTCGTAGGCCGCCTTAATTTCATCCTTCCTATACTGTGGTAATGAAACCGCCTTGTGTTGTTAGCAACGGTATTGATCATTAGCACAAGGGGCTAAGAAGTAAACGCAGCTATTGTATAAAGGAGTGCCTCTAAGTATTCTGCCAATTTTTTCGTCTTTTTATCTGAATTGTTGACTGGGTCATAAAGAAATGTAGGACAATGCTGTAGCAGCGTGCATAGCTTCATGCGCAAAAACAATCCGAATGTTTCGTAATCCTGCTGCTGTCACTTGGGATTCTTCGCAAGTTAAACACTGCTTTCCTCCGTAAATATAGGCGTACGATGCCAAATGCAGCATGTTTTAGTGTGTGCTTGGTAAATGGACAGTCCAGTGCCTCATAACCGACCACAAAGCAGCATTAAGTCCTGCTCTCAACTCCTCATTTTACGCGGACATCGAACAAATCAAGCAGTATTGCCTTCCATCTCTTAAATTTGCAATTGCTTTTAACCCAAGCCACGCCGCGTTTTGCATCACGCTAAAATCACCAGGCGATCGACGCTGGCAAACTCAATGTTGCAGCTGCGATCAAAGCCAGGACAGGAACTATATGCAAGACGAATCGTGAAGTTGCTCGTTTCTCACAGGCATCGTCACAGTTACAAGGCGACCCAATGTTCTTGCAGAATTGGTCCTTACATAGGCCACCTCATCATGTTTAGAAGCTAGTAGACATAATGAAATAGGGAATAAGGTTTTACCACCTGCTGCATAAAACGTGATGAGAAGGTATTGAGCTAGTTAACTATCTTTTGTGATCCGAGAGTGGGGTCGACGCCAGTCCAGAAAGTCTGCTAATGGAAGGCAGAAAAGGCTCGTGCTCATGAAGTTAATTAGGACCTCACTTATGGTAGCAGTGCGAGAACCGTGAAGGGTGTCATACCCGCGGATCGACGCAATTACTGGCGTATCATTGCACAGTTTTGTGATCTTAGCCACGGCGACTGTGCAGTTACAGGTGTCTTTTACTGTTTTAACCCACGATCTCGCTGCATTGCTCACGGTGACCTGACTTCAACCGGGAACTACTCAATTGGTAGTAAGTGTTGACCCTGTTACAGCTCGCGTGAAATCCACTGACATTTGATCGCATGCTGGATTTCCGTCGCTTGGCGCTACTCCTTCCATCCAGCATCTGAATGATCGGCAGGCCCTGTCCTTCCATTTGGAATGTCCATCTCTCTGCATAGTGTGGCATTGAGATGCTCACTATGGGGCTACTGGAAGCATGACATGAATTACTGATGAGAAGGAGTAGCAGTGCTTCCATTTCCAACTGGTTTACAGATGCACCCGCATTGATGAGCATAGCAGAAATGCGCCATGCATAGCGTTTTACTCCTATGAGTTTGCCTCTCCCTTTAGCCAAGGATCTCACATAAACAACCTTAAGCGTCAAAATTTATCCGCTTCAAAATAACTTCATCACACACCACCACCACCACTTTGTGCTAAAGCCAATTCCACTTTCTAAAAGTAAAATTCCTAATTGTATTGTATGAAATATGCAAGATTGTTAGTGTGAGCTAAGAGTAGGAGACATGAAAATGCATTCGACAAATGCGCCGTAGTTCAGCTTGCAAAGACTGGTCGCAAGGCACTCAAAATGATCACACGCATTCGCCACCATCTCAGTCTCTTTTGACTTAGCATTCGAGGCAGGTATCGATGAGGGCGACTCGTCACATCGGACGTGATGCAAATGATGATATTCATGAGGCTCCTGAACGAATATAACAGGCGGTGCCTACTATGACACTGTAATGCAAAAATTCATCGCTTACATTACGAAGTGGAAACGGCGCTAAGGGACAACAGTTTGGACGACAGGCTTCTTCATTGACTGCTCTGTTGCAGTGTACTACACTTGAACACCAAACTCCATGGCCATTATAGCGTGAGTCGCATGTTTATTTGGTGCATCACGTCAATGAGGCTGTGGTGATGTTCAAGTTAATCCTAATTTACTCTTATGGGCAAGCGATAGTGAATCTAATAGCATTAGTGCTGTGTAGGACTGCATCCCCTCATCGTTTAGTTCACGCTGCGATGCGGTAGGCGGGTCGCTGTAAAGTTCCTTTGACTAGGGTGTGCATTTATATCCTCCTTCCAGCAGTTTAAGCTATCAAAGCAGAAAAGGGATCAGGATTTTCTGAAATCGCAGAATGCATTAAGGTTTTCTTTACGATCTCGTAGTAGTCTTCTTGGACTATTTGCATATTCAAAGAAAAGTTGAGTTGTTATGACTCAAGCACTGTGGCTGCATACTGCCTCCCTCAAGTAGGTCCATGGTGTAACAATGAGAAACATTGGAACAAGAGACTCAATTGTTGACAGAGGTGATTTAGTCACACGCGTCGACTTAGTTCGTCTAGTCAATTATGCACTCTGCGACGAATGCACTGCTGAATGTCTGCAGTAGCACCCGCTTTATATCAATGAATAGGAGCATTATACGTAGAGGATGCCAAACCGAGTGTTTAGTGCTTTAGTCGCACGCTGATAGCCATCCATATGGCCCACTTCAATTTCAAATACGGTCTTCTACCTTAAACAGTCAGCCATTTCTTAGAAGCGAACTGCCCGCTCATCCTCAAAGGGTCTGTTTATATCATCACTGTTCCTGTTCATAAACGCAAGTCTTGAGTGCAGATGCATAAACAATCGAAAGCAAAATACTACAACAGTTTGGTTTTCCTCTTTTCTGCAAGTCTCTAATTAATGGGATCCTTAATCAGTCAGCAAAGAGGAGAATTCGGGATGTTCAAATATATAGAGGAGCAAAGTTGCATCGAATGTTTCGAGGAGCACATGACCCAACCACACTTTGCTAAGCTTGTAAGTCTGCATGTTACACAAAGGTGAGGTGCATCAACGCAAAATTTGCATTTTAAAAGACGTGCCTTGACAGCATCAGACACTGCATTCACTTTTACTTGGTACCCTTCATCTGCACATCTTTCCATGTCAATCCATTTAACACACATTATTTCATTCGAGCACATTATGCTACTCAAATCTTGTCAATAGACAGCACTTAGAGCAGCATAATGGTGTATTTGTTTTCTCTAGGTGTACTCGTGCTATAGAATGCAATATCCGAAGGGAGTTTTGGGCTGTTCTTGCCAAATATGCTTGATCGCCATGCTTAATGAGGTGATTCCTCCCACTGGGAGGTTGGAAGAGGATGTTGGAAACTCTCGTACACCAGAATCATCTCACGACAGATAATCTGCTCAATTCTGTGCTTATGCTTGTGGATGGTTCGCTTAGATTAATGATGCACTGCACAACGTTGCCCAGTTCTGCCATGACTGTTCTGTGAGGCATGACATCCGCATCACTATGCATATCTCCTTTTCAGTACTGTACTGTACAATCGCCCCACTGCAAATGCTTATGCCAGCATACAGCTAAACGGCCTCTGTTGCTCTGGTTTTGATATCGTAAGGGCTTGACAAACCCCTTTTCTTAATAAACTTCCCCATTGTCAGGTAGTCTTGAGTGTCAAATCATTGCAAAGACATCGAATGATTGATGTTGTGCTGCACCTTTCTGTCCCACTTTCTTGCCCGATTCTGGTATCCTCGTAAGCAGTGATGTGTTCATCTACTCTTTCATTTTGTGAGAGCATGCTATTCACGGCTGCATTGCATGCGTTCGAATGCGGCGCGAGCCATGGTGCGCTTGCATTGAAATTCGGCAATGTCAGAATCGGTATGATGCATGATATTTGCTTCGGCTCAATAAATGCACCATCATGCTCAATTTACCGCTTTAAATGACCCTCTGTCTGTTTTTTTGGTTAATGAAACTCCCATAGCTATTTGTTGATCAGTTGCGATCACACCGTACTTTACATAGTCTTCAGATATTTAAATGGCTATCGCATGAAGTTGACCAAACGATGTATGGAAGGGCTTCCTTGGGGTTTAGTGTGAACTCTGGGTCTCGTGGATGGTCCAACACCAGTTCCAGGACGACGTTGTGCTCTCACATACCTTAAATGAGAACGAGATCGGCATCTAAATAGATTGGACAATGCTGCATTACAGGGTCCGAAAGGCAGCGCATGTCTTCCGTAGGTCCTCTGTGACAATGCAAAGGCTGCCTTTTTACTCTCGGTTTCAGCTGATTCCACTTGCGTGGTGAATCAATTTGGCTTGTATAGGGACTTGCACAAGTTGCTGCTGTGGAGCTGTAAAAATGCGTCTATCTGCTTTACGGCACTCTACTTTGCATAATCAGCGCGTCGTTCTAGGCTTCTTTTGTTCTTCTATGCCCACGCAATTGAAGAGGCTTATAGTGATTTTGATGACTTTTGATATCACCTCGATAGGTGACTCCTTCTGACAGAGGAGGTAGTGTGTCTGTGTGGTTGTCAGATGGGTCTAGTCTCGCCATGACCAATGTATGCCTCACAATGCCGCGACATGGAACTCTACATGCGAATTTAATCAGCACTTCACGAAGTCCTTTACCTGCGTTGTTGGTGCAGTCCAAGTTGTTCATAGGTGTGGCTATGGATTCTGGAATGGCGTTGCTGATGTCACCAGCGCCTTCCAACGGCAGCACCTTCTGTAGTTCCGGTGTTGGGTATATTCAAGTTCTAAAAGAGTTTGCCAACCACGGAAGTAAGATTATTGTCCGTGATGCTGATGGAGACAGCTACTGGTCTAAGGAAGGTGGATGGAAGTAAGTGAGGGAGATCAGCAGGGACAATAAGGGGCAACATACCAAGGATTAATATTTTTACCTGTGCTCTAAGGTCAGGTTAGGCTTTAGAACATGTCGTCAATGTCAAGGTTATTGATATTACCATAGATGCTTGAGAGTAGTAGCCATTAGAAAACTCAATGACTAGCGCGATCGAGCGTGCATGCAGATAGGGAGTTCCAGTGGTGAACAGGCTGTATGC
Organism: Taenia hydatigena; assembly: GCA_036345935.2. Classification (NCBI taxonomy): domain Eukaryota; kingdom Metazoa; phylum Platyhelminthes; class Cestoda; order Cyclophyllidea; family Taeniidae; genus Taenia; species Taenia hydatigena. The sequence continues at coordinate 10,038,589 of JADWOT020000010.1, forward strand.
TTTTTTCTCCCAAAGACTCACTTCCTAATTCATTTTTGTTGTCAGTAAACAATGCTGAAAGGCTCATAAAATGGCTATAATTGCAATTCGGAAGTTTCTTTTGTCTAAGAGAATCAAATCGTGGCAGAATGCATTGAATGGTATTAACTCATTAGGTTGAGCGACCTCGAGAACGAGAGTGACTGACTGGCGCCGTGCATTGGCGTGTGCATGAGCGACGAAATTTGTGTGTCGGATCAAAAGAGAACAGCCGGGCAATTGCTTGGTCATTATTCGGCAGGTGTGCAAACCGATTTGGGCTAATATAACAGGACTTATTATCTGTTTTGCATGGTCTGCAACGCTCTGCTGTGCCTTTTGGCGAGGGCAGGTTCTGCTGAGTTTCCTGATGCAGTTGATCGTTTACCAAGAGTGGTGCCACTTTGCGCTTACAATTTTCCGCCTTTCCTTGTGTCAATCCAAAACCCATGAAGATAGAAGCAAATAAGATTGATGTAACAGCTGACATCATTCTGTCGCAGAAATCAAAAAGGTGTAGTGGTTTCGTGCCGCCCTGAACGGCCTAAGTACCGCAATCATCAACGCGACGTGAGCGCACTAGCTGGTGTCCCATGTCTTTGACGTCGAGGCCCAACAAAGACGCCTACGGATACTATATTTTCGAGTTTTTTTGTGATTTTCTGTCAAAGCATGCACTAAGAGTGAACTTTTGGGAATCGGTTGTTGACAAAATGGTAGGAGTAGTGGTTGGTAAGGGAAATAACAAAACCATAAATTATGGTGCCTGAACTAGCAAAATTTCCTGTTTACAATTCGGTATGGGTGGATTAGGCAGCTTTCGGAGTACCAGTGGCACAAGTTCCTTGCTCTCTCAAAAATGGGCTTGTTAGCAAAGCTATCGCTACTATCCTAAGATAGTAGAGATGCAGAATTGAGATGGTTACTGAAGTCGAACAAAGCTGACCGGTGGCGCCAGTAACTGCACAGTCACCGTGACGTGGTGGAAAGTGAAAGCACCCTAATACCAGGCCGATTAGTGGCCTAAAAAGAAGGTATTCTCTTCTCCAAGAATCATGCCATGTTGGAAAGTACTGATTCCTAGTGAATTTGCGAAATCTGAGACATCAGTCGCTACTTCGGTCTGGTCCGAATTCTTGACCTGAATGAACAACAATGAAGAGCAAATTATCTCATAGTCGGTAATGTTGGTAGTGATGCCAGTGAGGAGCATCAAGACAGGATGAAGCGACACCGTAGAATTCGTCATGGACACGCAGCTGAATTGTTTGGTGGTAGGCCTCATGTTACACCCACATTACAAAGTGCCCAGAAGCATTTATGAATGGCTTTTGAGCACCTGCATGTCTCTTGAGCATGCAGCTGCAAAAGGCCTCTTGCCACACCTTAATATTTCACATGATCTGACGTTTAATGTGTAATGACCATTTGGGCTTCATATCCTCCCCAATCTGTTCCCATCTCTACCTTCCAATCACTGCTTGTCTAAAGTGGTTCGACCATCAATGCAGCACCTAACCTCTCACATCAGTGGTGCACCAAGGAGAGGAGGAATGTGTCAAAGTGTCTTTGAAGTCATTGTCAAACAAAATTCACCAATCCATCTCGCAGTCTGCTCGTAAGTTAAAGATCCAATCGACATCTGCTGTTTTCCTTTCCTTAAAACTAGTCATGTGTGAGGTGATAGGTTTGCAGAGAAGAGTTTGAGAAATCTTGGTGCTTTCGCATGACTCCAAGTATGTTGCACCACCCTGTAGCTTTTAATCAAAACTTTTATGCGTGACATGAATCACCTAACTTAGCCTCATCCTCCAACACTGATGCAGTGAAATGATTTAGCTATGAGGTCGCCTGCGCTCACACTAAGCTTCACACCCCGACGAAGTTTATGCTGAATTTCTAAGAAGAGAAGCACAGCTTTTGTGCCAGCAGCATTAGTGAGCTGCGAAAGGCATTTAGCTGTAGCTTCGAAGCAATAAGTGGCAAATTTAGCATTTCGCTTTCCCAAAAATTAACGTTTGTACATCTTTCATTGCTTTATGAAAAAGGCCATGCACCAAGACCTGCCTTCATAGAGATGACCACCGAGTGGTACAAACCAGAAACTAGGAATCAGAATGCTACTAAATATGGTAGTCAAAGTTTAACAAAACACGTAAGCAATGAAAGGGAATGTAGCCTGGAACAGAGTGTTACAATACAATCCCATGTACCAAAGCAAAGTGTAGAATAGCGAGATGGCATGGAAGAACAGGTTTTTACCCGAATCACAATGAGGTTGGATTCGGTGACACATTTTGCCCTTGGCTGCTTCTTGCAGCGTCGATGTTGACTATTTGCAACGCAGCCATTTGGAACGCCTCATACAGATTCACGAACAAACTACCCTGTTGGTGCAGACGACAAACCCTCCACCAGTTATGACGTGTAAGTCTCGCTGCAGTTCTGCCAGACCTTTGCAATGTGATTCTGTCGAGTCTGTGAAGACTGGTTATGAGATGCTCAAAACACTCACATGTGGAGGAAACATCTTGTGCATCTTGCGAATTTATATTTAAGATGAAGAGCATTGGAGGGTAAGTCCTCAGTTTAACAGCGAGATTGGTGATGCGCAAAATGAGGCGTCTTAATCCAGGTGGAAGACTGCATCCAACGTGACATTGCAGTGCAGAATTGATCATGTACACCAAACCATGGCATCTACGGAGATAAGACGCCTCGAAGGACTTATGGTACAGGTCATTTATCGCTTTTATGTATTCTTCATTGAGACGAATCTCAAAGTTAGTCAAGAAAGCGACATTTTCAATAAGTTTAGGTCTAGCGTTGTAGTCCATTTGCAATGGTCGTCCACACTTCTAAGCCACATAATGGAGAGAGGGCCAAAAGGGATGATTGTAACCCAAATCAATTTCGCAGCATCCAAGCATTAAAAATCGAATTATCCTGCCACAGTTAGATAGGACATGGTTTATGCACTGCGGAGTGTATTGACAACATTCGTGGTGGTATCGTTGAGCAGTGAATAGAACCCTTCCTTCTGAGTGTGCATTCAACTCTGGGTCGGCTTTGCTCTTTACAAAAGCATGAGTGGAATACAGCATGCAACAAAGTTTTGCGTCCACCCACTGCATTTGTGTCACGTAACTGCGCAAAATGCCTTTGATGGTGAGAGACCTGAGAACCGACCTCATGTGGGGCATTGTCTCACACACATCGACGATGTCCATGGCATCGGGGTATTCGCAAATCTCGATTCATACATGCTGAGGAATCCTCTCCATCGTGCATCTCGCAGGCCTACTAAAAGAATCTCAACTCCGACTTGCAATTTATTCGCTATTAGCAGAGTTCGCTTGGGTGAAAGTATGAATGTGCGCCTGATTCGAGTTAGCCATTGCCGTGAGGCAAGTATTTGGTCTGGCTAGGCCACCGACTGCACAATCTGCCAGGTTTACTTCAGCCAAATGTTCCATGCACTTTCGCCAACAACTATATTCTATCAAGGCTGTAATGTTCCCTACCCTACTATTCAATGGCACTTACTATTCCATTTGATTTTCTTTTGCCACATTTTGAAGGGTAGGTTAATCCTCCGCTTCAGACTGTGCGGTGGCAATGCAGGGGTTTTGGATGGTTTTCCCGTTTTCATCTTCACTCTTACTTCCTGACATCTCAAGTGGCTGCAACACACTTTAAACTTCCCTGCCCGTTTCGATGGGTAGGAACAATGCATGATGATGTGCGACCTAAAGTGCTATATTCTGACAACCACCACCACCCTTGACTGCCTTACAAGTTAGCAATCCTCGCTGACGCTTAATCAGATGCTGTATTTCGCATTCTTGGAATGAATGGCCTGACTGCTTGAGATCCTCAATTTCCGATTTTCGATGGCTACTTCTGCACTGTGTGTTCTCGTGTGCAGATGATCATTAAGATGCAAAGGGGATCAGAATATACGCTAGCAATAAGGAGTGAAAACACTGCTATTTTGGCAGTTATTTTGTCGCAGCATTGTCAGTTATGGAAAATCTTGGTTAACTGAGGTCAGTGATTCGGAAATTATTTCGAGACTAGCCGTTTTTGCAAAAAACTGAAGAAGTGACACTTTAAAGTCTGTCATCATAGTTACTTTTACGTACTTATGCAACGAGGATTAATGGGTCAGAGAAAGGCGGCCTAAACATAGACGTCATAGCAATTCTCGAAATTCAGCTAAGTATTCTAGGCCTCATAGAATAGTTTACATACTTGCCGCAGGTATTGTTTTATGGCAGACACCCGCAGTTTTTAAATAAATGTTAAACATATTTTTCAAGATCAAATTCCTGTGATCGTTCCATCAATTGAATTCACTTTTTGATCCACTACTCTAGTGACTCTAATCAAACATTTTAAGGCGTTCTACCTACCAACATCACCTCCTCACCACTTCCCACACACCTGTTGTAATCCAGTCACACATTCAAGGTAGGCTTGCAGCAAATACGCGCACTTCCCACCACCTAAATTATCACCATGTTCATTGACCTGCTTTGCTGCAACGATTCAACGATGCTTTTAAGCCACCTCATTGTTATGACTCCTCATGCAACATTTGGTCACCACAGCCACCATAGAGTTCTGTGAGATCTCAGTGGCGTCTCCAATTTCGCTTCTCCTCCTCTATTAGATAGCAGCAATGCCATATTCAGCAAATCAATTTGTGAGACAGAAGGCAGCTCCATCACTTAGTGGGTAAACTCACGAACACTTTGCTCGATCAAACCTGCTTGTGACAAAAATATCTCCCTGAGATCTTGCCGTCATTTCGAGCAGCCATAGCACATTTTAACGCCTATTTAAGGTGATTTTGCTACGAAGGTTTAGCTTCTTCACTTAGGTGTGCAAACTGCACGATGTCTCGTTTTTACAAATGTGAACAGATTCGGACTCATCTAGCACAAGTTTTAAGACCATAGTCGGTTTTTTCGTAGAGGCTACGACTGCTTATAAAAATGTAAAGTCATTGCCGTTTGTGATGGTACAAGTATTTGTGCAGATTCAGGCTCTAAACAAATGGAACCACTCTGATTCCACACACGTTGCCAGCGTCATAAAACCCCTATTTATCGCCAAATGAAAATCCGATGTTGTCTATGCAGGCACAAACATGCACCTAGGAATCGTCCTTACAAAAGTGACTGATACATAATTGCGACATCAATTTGGTCAGCTTCGTTAATACTTTGCAACCCACTAGAAATGGCCCTAACATGATGAGATGAAATGACTTTGAGAGCGGCGGTGAATGAGCGGATGCCTCCATATGCTATGCATCAACGGCCTAATTGACCTGTGAGTCAACGTGTGCATTAACAGTGAGGTCTCGTTGGCGTTGCGACAGTAAACAGTCATGAACCTTCCTGATTGCCCTTTGAAAAGCAACTAAATCTGTTTGGCTTCATAGTATGCAATCCGCGGGACTATAATGCGAGGCGTTAAAGAGGCTTCTGCAAATGTAAAGAGTGGAGAGTAGAGAGTGTGGTGTCTCACCCGAAATGGTGGGCTCTAAGTCAACATGCGTGAAGTGTTAGAATGAACCTTGTCGCAATTCTTCACTAAACGCTGGAAGCAGTGGGTAGTGTTTCAGCAACTAATCCGATGACAACATGCGCCGCGGATTCGCGTGGCATGGAAACCAATTAAATAGCGTGTGCATGGTATGCATGCTGTGAATTCCATCAATGTCATCGCATGGGCTTTTTTTCGTTCCTCACTGTACTAACGCAACACTTCTCTCTTCTATTCTTTACTGTGATGGATCGCGCCTGCAAAATGTCACATGAACACGTCACAGAAAATTGAATAAATTAATACAATGTCTAGTGCCTCCAGGAACGCGCAAGATTTTGGAGTCCATCAAGGATGGTGTCCGCCTACGTAAGAGCACTTTAATGCATGCATGTGACCGCATCGCACAAAGGTTGAACAGTAAGAAAACCAATTAACTGCATCTAATTTAAAGGCGTTAAGTCAAGTAAATGGCAAGAAGATGGTTCTGTCTTCATAATCCTGTTGACTCAGATAATGTAAGGTTGAAGGCCTTCCAATTGCATAGGCTTCTTTGTGGACGTCATCAGTGCTAGTGGCAGTATCACTATGCGGCTTGGCGAATATTAGTGAGGCAAGCCCTCTTCATGTCGGATGCGCATTACTTGTAAACCATGACCAAGGGAGGGTATAGGCATATGCAGAACCCTGCAATGATTAATGTGTCAACTTGTGCAGATGCATTGCCAAAAGTTCAATTGCCTATTTCTTGCCTTTAAGCGACAACATTGTCTATAAAGTGGCATAGCGCAGGCCAACTTGAACAATAGTTCTCTTCGCTACGAAGCACCTGTCAATGAGAAGGCAAGTTGCGTCTTTTCGTTTTCCTTTACACTTCGAATTCCAATCTTACTAAACATGGATAATTGAGGCCGATGCTCAAGTACTACCTCTTTCGTGCATTACCTTACATCGCCTTACAATGAAGCAATGAATGATGCACAGGTTAACCTCATCTTATCTTTATAGACTTGCGACGATAAAACGCAGGGGAAATCGCTGTGTTATGCATGAGATTGCATTTTTTTCTGCAAATCAGGCTACTTTGCGACATGGCCTAAGCGCTTTTTTATCAAGTTTGTTATGGCAGCAGCTGCTTCAAAGCTACAGCATGTATGTGTTCACTGTCAAGCCTCCCAATCGGTGTGTTGATTCCATGGAAGTGTGGACCAAATTTGATTTAATTTGTGGAGTGTGTCTATGTCTCCTCTACGATTTGTCAGTACCCTTCTAGGATTATTAAATCTGAAGAGACACATCATGCCTTTACTGTGATATAGAGGGAATTGGCTCAAACACTGCGGCAACATGCTGCCTCCCTTAGGTAAGTAAACAATATGACAATGACAGACATTGCAGGTGATTTAGTCACTCCGGTTGGTTTGGTTTGTTGAGTCAATTATTCGGTTAGTCAGTGAGTGGGTTGCATAAAGTATACGTCAGGTGTACACTGGTGTCCCATTTTTACGCGGACATCGAGCAAATCAAGCAGTATTGCCTTCCATCTCGCGAATTTGCAATTGCTTTTATTTTAAACCACACCGCGGTGTGCATCACGTTAAAATCACCGGGGCGATTGACGTTGGCAGACTCAATGTTGCAGCCGTGATCAATGCCAAGACAGGAACTATATGTAAGACGAGTTGGGAAGTCGTTTGTTTCTCACAGGCATCGTTACATTTACAAGACGATCCAACGTTCTTGCTTGAGAGTAGTAGCCACTAGAAAACTCCATGATTCGTGCGATCGGGCGTGCATGCAGATAGGGAGTTTCAGTGGTGAACGGGCCGCAAGCTTTTTTCTCCTGAAGACTCATTTCCTAATTTGTTTTGGTTGTCAGTAAACAATGCACAAATGGCTCGTAAAAGGGCTATAATTAGAACTTGGAAGTTGTTTTGTTTTGTGAGGTGGCAGACTATTACCTCGCCAGTGATTCAATATATGCTAGGTTTAATTGCATAGAATCTGCCAAAGCAGTGACAGCTTTCGCCTTGGCAATGATCGTTTCTGTGTGCGCATAATCGCGATGTGAACAGCTTGCTTCCGCCCACGTCCATTTTCATTGCACTGTGTCAGCAGATCATGCACTCAATCTGCTGTTTTGCCGTCCTAAGCCATCCTGCGAGGTGACGAAGCGGAATGGATCGGCAGGGACATTGCCTCCCGTACACCCATATCAAATGGCCACCGTGCTCTGCATCCTGCACAATAAAACATTAGGTAATCATGAAGATTATTGACACATGTTTTGATTTCAATTGCACTTAAAGTCCGTCAAAGCACTAAAGTTGGGATCCTTGCCTGTTGCGATCATTTGTAGATTTGAAGAAGAAGAAGGAGGTGGTGGTGAATGTTTGAATGGAATGGAACTAGGCAAAGGGAACAACCGTCAGTCTAATTAAGACACACTCTTTACCAAGAGAATGAGCTGCATGCTCAAGAGACAAGCATCTGATTGGATAGCTGCGGTGGTCACGTTGGTATTAATGTGGGTGTAGCAGGAGTCTTACTACTAAAAAATTCCACTGCGCGAGCATGACGAATTCCACGGTGTCGCTCTATCCAGTCCTGATGCTCCTCATTGGCGTCATCACCACCATTGCCGACTATAAGAGAATTCGCCCTTCATCGTTGCTTATTAAGGTCACGATTTTGGACCAAGTCGAAGTAGCGACTGCCAAGTGTGATCACCCAAAATGAAGTCACAGAATGCGGATGCCGACTGTAAATTAGTGCTCTTCTGCATGGCTTGGTTCTTGGAGATGAAATGACCTTATTCATGGCTTCTAACCGGTTAGGCATTAGGGTGCTTTCACTTTGGAACACGTCACGGTGACTGTGCACTTACTGACGCCACCGGTAAGCTTTGTTCGAATTCAGTAACCACTTCAATTCTGCATCGCATCAACGTCATTTTTCTTCGCCAACCAAAGACAGGATAGCATTTACAAATGCAGTAGAATGTGCTTCTCCTCCACAGTCCATCCTCCTGCCACACCACCATGCAGCTCCAACTGCTGTCTATTGACAAGACACGAGTAGTACAACGCAATCATTTTAAATAATGTGTGTTTCATGGCTTGACATCGCAAGATGTGTAGATGAAGGGTACTAAGTAAAAGCGACTGGAGTGTTTGATGCTGTCGAGGCACGTCTTTTAAAATGCAACACATTGATGGAGACGCCACGTGAAGTAAACCCAATGCAGTCAGGTAAATGTGTTCCTTACCACTCAAATTACATTCCATTGATGTCAACGTGTTCTGACATCTGACACTTTGCAACCTCCAATCTCACATAACTGAAGTTCGCGGTGTGAGCTTAAGTTTAAGAGGAGAGGTGGTGTAGGCTGCTACAGTCTTTTGCGACCCTCGCTTGAAGGATGTGTTGCGAGCTCTGCCAGCTGATTCCAGAAATGTTTCACATTCCAATGAAGGTTATCCCATTATTCCATGTTTACTGCCTCGATGCCAGTTGTACTCAATTAACTCAAACCATACAAGTAGTGCTGCGATTGTTACCTGCTTCGCGCAAAATATGGATTATTGCTTCCTCGTCCAATCACTCGGCCACGCTTGTCCTTCGCTTCGTCCATGCCTCTCAACTTCTCTTCATGCGGCACTCTGTGCGGTCACAGAGGTCAGCTTGACGAAAGCCAAGCAGCACAATATGCAGCAGTGTTCTGTTTGACACTCGTTCATCGAAGCTCGTTGTAGCCTCTTCTTAGCGTTAGTCTAGAATCTGCGGTGGCCCTCATTAATGACATATGCTTCATTACGACTTGTGTGGATGCGACACTTAACTATAGCACGATGCACATCCACCATTTATTCCCAACTCTCGTGGTTGTATTTGTTGTGGCACCGAACATGGCATCATGGCAGATGAAAGTAGTGTGAAGTGGAAGCGAAATCCCTCGAGCCACAAGTGTATGCAGATCTCTTAACGTGTTTGGCGGGTAGAGGGTAAGTAAAGCTTGACGTGATAAGATGTGAGGCAGTGCATAAACAGCGATGCTACTACGTGGGCATCTACGATGGAGGCTACTGGAAGTAGAGTTGAGGGCAGCGGCATTTCGCACAGCGAAGTTCACTCCACATCCCATCAAGCACTGTGTCTGCGATGCGTTGTAAATGTGGCAGGCAATAGTGAAGTGGTGCAGGTCTAAAGGAAGTTTCCAACCTAATGTATGTATGTGGATTTGTGTGACATCAGTGATGGTCTAAGTGTCACTGGATGGCTCATTTCAAGTACACTTTGTGCTTGCTACTTGCTCAATGCTGAAAAGTAGAAGAATTACATTGCAGAAAATGCAGGTGTGGACCTGGACGATACCGCCATTAGCATAAGAACTGAAGTGATAACGTCGGATAGGATTAGGCATAAGCAAAGTGGCGGGGTGAAGCGTGGTTCAAATAAGTTCAAAATGATTCGAATTTGTCTGATTTCTCTTTTTGTAAAAATGGGGACAGGTAAACAACCTTCAATGGATTTGGTGAGGAAAGAGTTATTAACGAACACCTATTGTCTACAATTGTGGTTCCATGACTGTCACAATGCACACAAAAACAGCAATACTAACGTCCAGAAGACATTTGAAACGCTTTCTTAGGTACATTGAAAGCGATTAGGAAGCTAAGAAATGACTCTGCAAAAAGTGCTACTCGCCCTGTCATATCAGGTCCAAAGAAGGCGGTAATGAGGAGGTAATGCGGATTTTGTTTCCTCTTTGCATAAGCTACCTGATGCAGGGTCCACAACTGCAACCGTAAGCTGTCGCTGGCTTGGCGCAATGTCACATTCTTGCTTATTCTTTAGATTGGTTTAAGACCTATTCTCAGTGACTGCATAGATGGAGGCGGGAATATTAGACTACATCAAACAAACGTGTCCTGCCACCTCTCACCTTCCCATGACGCCAAGCAATAGCATCAGATCTGTGCTTTACCTGGGAAGCCGTTCAAATTAGTGACGATGGATGGAAACAATGTGAACTTCCTCGATTCTGCTTCAATGGCTTAAGGAAACAGTTCCGACCTCAGCTGCATTCCCAATGTAGGCACAATGGCTCAACTTCGTCGACTACCAAACAGTAGTGAGGCTAACAATGGAGAGCATGCTTTAGAAGCCAACACTAGCTGCATGGTAAACTTGCATTCGCTTAGCGCATGGGACATTTAGCATTGGACACTCGACTCCTTCCCATCATCGCGTAGTCTATGAAGCAGTGCCAATGCATTCTGGAGTATGTCAGTGGCGCAGTTGTTTTGGAGCAGTCAATGGCGAATTGGTGAGTGTAGAAGGCGGAACAAAGAAATTGAGCAAAAGAAGACAAAGTGTCGGTTGGCGGGTAAGGACAGTGACTTCGTCTACTGAACCTCTACCTAATCGTTCCAACGAAGTAGCCCAACTTCCGCACCGACAGCCTATCAGGCTTAAACTTCAAAATTTCAACTTCTAATGCTACTCCTACGCGTTTCGGCGACCAGCCCGTTGTAGCATATGCAAATTCATTCACTGAGGGTGATTTGTCATAGAGTCGAGAGTCTCTGTCACGCTGGATTTCGGAACTGGATTGTGCCTAAAACAGTTTCACTTGCAGACTGGAATAGCTGTATTTAGTTAACCAATCTTCTGCACCATTGTGGCAACCACATTCTTCAACATAGACAGGTCATTGCAGGTGACTTGCCTTGCAATGGTGCCAGAACGCACCATTGCCATGTTGATGTGCCAACCGAAGGCGGGGTAGTAGCCACATTTGCAGTAGAATGAGCTTCTTCTCCGCATTCCATTCTCCTGCCACACAAACAAAGCTGCTCTAGCTGGTCCCTGTTGGCAGCATTTGAGTAGTATAAGGCAATCATTTTAATTAACGCACTTATAATAGGTCAACATCAAAAGTACCAAGTATAAGTAAATGCATTATTTGATGTTGTCAAGGCGTGTCTTTTGAAGTGCAAGTTTTGCCTTGATGCACCCCACTTTCGTGTAACTTATGCAGACTTACAACTTCTCCAAAGGTGGCGATAGCGGCATTTGGATTAAGTGTGTAACACTGGCTGCATTGCTTCTGACTTGGTTTAAAGTCGAGTGGGCTACTGCGATTGTTGCGATTGACCACACACGCCGAGTTTTCCATTCTCACAATTGGTCAATCTGCTGCATAATCACAACCTCATCATTCAAAACCTGAGTCGGCTGCGTGCTTCCACCGCATTAGCACTGTCAAACACGATTGAAGGTATGTGGTGAGCAAGCTCGCGACACGACAGTGGAATCATTTACAATGGCGTAAGAAGTTGTTCACTGAGGTGACAACGGTTTCTCCATATATATTTGTAGCTCACTAACGCTCATGACAAACACGTTCCATGTAAGCATTTGCATTACCCTCAGGAAATTCTCTTCGCGCAAACAACGAAGGGAGGAGACGATCATGCCCTGATGATACGAGGCAGCTTATTTCCTGAGTAGCAGAACTCTCAACTGTGAAAGGTTTCATCCAATCTCACAATGATGAAGCATCTCATTCATACTTGATTTGATGTCTAAACTGCGAAATGAGCAGCGATGAAGTAAGGATTTTCGTAACGCTGACTTCCCATCACAGAGGCCTAAAGTAGTAAAAAAACAAGGTCAGTAAATTTTGATTTCTAGTGGTCATAAGAAACTGCACCTCCTAAGTCATTTTCTGTGTTGCAAATGCTGCGTTGGATTATCGTTGGATTTAGTTTCAGTTTGACCATGTATCATTTTGTTTTTCTATTGGTAGATGAACACAATACTATAGAAACCCAAGTAACTGCATGAATTTTTCCTGTTGTGCTGTCTAAATTTGGTGATGACATGAGATGCAAGGTGTAGCCAAATGGAGCTCGGACCACAACACCTGTTGGCTTACGTGTGAGCAGCTGAAGATGCTCCTTGTGAAAGTGTATAGATTTGTGATGCGAAGGTTGAGTGCTTGGGTGATGGACTAGAAATTACTTAAAGTCTCCCCTTGCAGATCCACATCCTGCTCGCGTCGTCAAATCATCGCTTTACCTACATTCTCTCCTGCCCATCTTCGCCACCATCTATTATCGCTCACCCGCACTAGCGTAGGGTGATGCTTAGGCGTCGACTTGACAATAGGCAGCAGCACAGTGGTCTGCTCTGTTCAGCCAGCGTTAGGAAGAAGGCGACTGCCTAAGTTCCGCCCACTACAGACGATCGCTAAACGCCCATTGCAGCCTTTTCAAACTGCAAACTCTTGTCTACTGACAACCCCATCTGATTTGCCAAATGCTCTTTCGAAATAGACCTTCTCATCGGTGCGTGTGTGTATGTGCATTCCTGCAACTAGAGTCGATGTGATATCCTAATCCACTTCGACCACCACGTTGACGTTATGTTCAAGTCTTCCGCGTGCATTCTTTTTTTTAGTAAGTAATGGGGGTTTCAGTGCGCTAAAGATCACAAATAAGTTGATCAAAACTGGCATTTGAATGGTCTTTATTATAAGAACAACTGAGTTAAGGGATTGTGAAAAGTTGGCGCAAGTATTGGCGGACTTAAAAAGCAGTCTCTGGGTGCAGTGAGACGTTCATGACTGGATGGGTTCTGTAACGTTCAGCATATTTTAAGCCAATGCTCAAAGGCGGAAGGTCTATTACAACCAGAGCATTAAGCCAGTCATAACAGTATACAGCGCTACAAAAAATGAGCTGGAGAACAGGATGTAAGCCATTTGGACTACAGATTTCCTGCGTAACATCAAAACCACCTCAAACCTTGCTGAGAGCACCTTCAATAGCCGAAAAAGTAATGAGGTCAATGCAGCTGTTTTGCTGCCGTTGGAAGGCGCTGGTGACAACTTGGACTGCACCAACAACGTAGGTGCAGTGCTGAAGTGCTGATTAAATTCGCATGTAGAGTTCCATGCCGCGGCATTGTGAGGCATACATTGGTCATGGCGAGACTAGACCCATCTGACAACCACACAGACACACTACCTCCTCTGTCAGAAGGAGTCACCTATCAAGGTGATATCAAAAGTCATCAAAATCACTATAAGCCTCTTCAATTGCGTGGGCATAGAAGAACAATAGAAGCCTAGAACGACGCGCTGATTATGCAAAGTAGAGTGCCGCAACGCAGAAAGACGCATTTTTACATCTCCACAGCAACAACTTGTATAAGTCCCCATACAAGCCGAAGTGACTCACCACGCAAGTGGAACTAGCTGAAACCGAGAGTAAAAAGGCAGCCTTTGCATTGTCACAGAGGACCTGTGGAAAACGTGCGCTGCCTTTTAGACCCTGTAATGCAGCATTGTCCAATCTATCTAGATGCCGATCTCGTTCTCATTTGAGGTATGTGAGAGCACAACGTCATGCTGGAAGTAGTGCTGGACCATTTACGAGACCCAGGGTTTGCCCTTAACCCGAAGGAAGCCTTTCCATACAGCGTTTGGTCAACTTCATGCGATAGCCATTTAAATATCTGAAGACTATGTAAAGTACAGTGTGGTCGCAACTGATCAACAAATAACTAAAGGAGTTACATTAACCAAAAAACAGACAGAGGGTCATTTGAAGCGGTAAATTGAGCATGATGGTGCATTTATTGAGCCGAAGCAAATATCATGCATCATACCGATTCTGACATTGCCGAATTTCAATGCAAGCGCACCATGGCTCGCGCCGCATTCGAACGCATGCAATGCAGCCGTGAATAGCATGCTCTCACAAAATGAAAGAGTAGATGAACACATCACTGCTTACGAGGATACCAGAATCGGGCAAGAAAGTGGGACAGAAAGGTGCAGCACAACATCAATCATTCGATGTCTTTGCAATGATTTGACACTCAAGACTACCTGACAATGGGGAAGTTTATTAAGAAAAGGGGTTTGTCAAGCCCTTACCATATCAAAACCAGAGCAACAGAGGCCGTTTAGCTGTATGCTGGCATAAGCATTTGCAGTGGGGCGATTGTACAGTACAGTACTGAAAAGGAGATATGCATAGTGATGCGGATGTCATGCCTCACAGAACAGTCATGGCAGAACTGGGCAACGTTGTGCAGTGCATCATTAATCTAAGCGAACCATCCACAAGCATAAGCACAGAATTGAGCAGATTATCTGTCGTGAGATGATTCTGGTGTACGAGAGTTTCCAACATCCTCTTACAACCTCCCAGTGGGAGGAACCACCTCATCAAGCATGGCAGTCAAGCATATTTGGCAAGAATAGCCCAAAACTCCCTTCGGATATTGCATTCTATAGCACGAGTACACCTAGAAAAAACAAACACACCATTATGCTGCTCTAAGTGCTGTCTATTGACAAGATTTGAGTAGTTAATGCGCTCGCATGAAATAATGTGTGCTAAATGGATTGACATGGAAAGATGTGCAGATGAAGGGTACCAAGTAAAAGTGAATGCAGTGTCTGATGCTGTCAAGGCACGTCTTTTAAAATGCAAATTTTGCTTTGATGCACCTCACCTTTGTGTAACATGCAGACTTACAATCTTACCAAAGTGTGGTTGGGTCATGTGCTCCTCGAAACATTCGATGCAACTTTGCTCCTCTATATATTTGAACATCCTGAATTCTCCTCTTTGCTGACTGATTAAGGATCCCATTAATTAGAGACTTGCAGAAAAGAGGAAAACCAAACTGTTGTGGTATTTTGCTTTCGATTGTTTATGCATCTGCACTCAAGACTTGCGTTTATGAACAGGAATAGTGATGATATAAACAGACCCTTTGAGGATGAGCGGGCAGTTCGCTTCTAAGAAATGGCTGACTGTTTAAGGTAGAAGACCGTATTTGAAATTGAAGTGGGCCATATGGATGGCTATCAGCGTGCGACTAAAGCACTAAACACTCGGTTTGGCATCCTCTACGTATAATGCTCCTATTCATTGATATAAAGCGGGTGCTACTGCAGACATTCAGCAGTGCATTCGTCGCAGAGTGCATAATTGACTAGACGAACTAAGTCGACGCGTGTGACTAAATCACCTCTGTCAACAATTGAGTCTCTTGTTCCAATGTTTCTCATTGTTACACCATGGACGTACTTGAGGGAGGCAGTATGCAGCCACAGTGCTTGAGTCATAACAACTCAACTTTTCTTTAAATATGCAAATAGTCCGCGAGGAATACTAGTGGGTCATAAAGAAAACCTCAATGCATTCTGCGATTTCAAAAAATCCTGATCCCTTTTCTGCTTTGATAGCTTAATCTGTTGGAAGGAGGATATAAATGCACACCCTAGTCAAAGGAACTTTACAGCGACCCGCCTACCGCATCGCAGCGTGAACTAAACGATGAGGGGATGCAGTCCTACACAGCACTAATGCTATTAGATTCACTATCGCTTGCCCATAAGAGTAAATTAGGATTAACTTGAACATCACCACAGCCTCATTGACGTGATGCACCAAATAAACATGCGACTCACGCTATAATGGCCATGGAGTTTGGTGTTCAAGTGTAGTACACTGCAACAGAGCAGTCAATGAAGAAGCCTGTCGTCCAACCTGTTGTACCTAAGCGCCATTTCCACTTCGTAATGTAAGCGATAAATTTTTGCATTACAGCGCCATAGTAGGCACCGTCTGTTATATTCGTTCAGGAGCCTCATGAATATCATCATTTGCATCACGTCCGATGTGACGCGTCGCCCTCATCGCCACCTGCCTCGAATGCTAAGTCAAAACAGACTGGGACGGTGGCGAATGCGTGTGATCATTTTGAGTGCCTTGCGACCAGTCTTTGCAAGCTGAACTACGGCGCATTTGTCGAATGCATTTTCATGTCTCCTACTCATAGCTCACACTAACAATCTTGTATATTTAATCCAATACAATTAGGAATTTTACGTTTAGAAAGTGGAATTGGCTTTAGCACATTGTGCATCCGCTGCACAATGTAGAAAGTGGAGTCACACAAACTTCTGCCAATTTCCAATTTCCAACTCTACTGTGAACTTGTGTGTCATACATGGACTGCGATCGACGCCTTCTATCAAAGTGCCAGTGCCAATCAAACCATCCACTAACATTGCACATTCACAAGGTATGCTTTCTGCACGAAATCGACAAGTCAACATTTCTTACCTTCCATAGCAATAGTGGTGTTTCTGCAGTCAACGTCGCTGCAAGGAATGTTTACCCGTTCCATCGATAAGGCTGACCCCATGTGCCTCGAGCGTCTTTGACGGAGGTTGACACAGTCATCGCGTCATCCACACCCAGGAGACAGTTTCGAACACACACTTTGTAGGAAATGTTTGGCAATAGATCGTGAATGGTGCACTCTGTCTCAAACTTTACATTGCAGTTCTTCTCCTCCGATCCCACGATGTGTGAGAATAAGAACTCCCCTTAGCTAAGGCCACCTAGTCTCCTCCATGATACCGTCACTGCAGTATGACTTGTAGCAGTCACGTTGATGATGCATGGAACTAAAAGGTATGAATTGTTTAACAGTGAAAAACCCAATGCCTGCTTGCTTCTCGTGAACTAATGCAGAAGTGACTCATCATGCCATTGCATTCACCAGACTCTAAGTGCGCTGCAAGATATTCCCACCACTAACACTGCACATGCAGTGTGCACTTACCTCTTACACTTACAAAGCGCTACCCAAAGTCCAATCAATGATTGCTGCAGCAGAATGCGATGCAGTGACACTAAGTTGCTTTGGAACAAGGGTCGAAGTCCCAGAACACTTCCATTCACAAACCAATATGATAAATGTGCCGTGGTCGATATCACCTTATGTTGCCCCTCTTATAAATGTGCGACAGATACTGCATTCAATCCTCCATGCCTTCCAAACAGTGTTCAGCGTCCAATCAGCTACTTTGACTCAAAAATATCTCCAGTCTGTGTCCACGAGTGGAAATGACACGTACATCTTCAGTCCAGATGGATTGGATTCTAGTCTCGTGAGGCACTTCAAATGACACCAGTGCACACAGACGACCATAGCATTTTGCGCATTAGACCCCTTGACTTCACCAGCAGTGAGCAGTAGCTTACGAATTACACGTAGAATGAGAAAGCGAGGCAAAGCATAGAAAAGCGCAATTAAAGAGGACAAAACCAGGACAACATGGGATGGGCGCATTACCATGAGGATGGATTTATGCAAAAGGGAAGCTATGAATGTATGCACGGTCAAACAGAGCGACTAATAAATCAAATATACTCGATGCACAATGCATGCAGTGAGCTAACGTAAGCTTCGGCCAACTCCACTATTTCACATTTCGCCTTACTTTTGGTACAAAATCACTCATGTCTTTAATCGATGCTGCAGAGACGGTGCATTATTGCTGCCTAGTCACAGATATGCTTCGTAAGCAGGACAACGAGTCAATATTTCTCACCTCTCATCAGAATGGTTGTGTTACCGCAGGTTGCATTGCTGCATGTGTATTTGCTTGCATTGAAGATATTGGCGATCTCGAGGACATTGCTTGGCACGAGTTGTGCGCCTTCGATGGAGGAGGATACAGCTTTCGCGATCGCAGTTTCTTGGCGGCAGTTCCGAGCACACACTTCATAGGGAACAAGTGGTGCGAGACCGGAAATCATGCACTGATGCACCGTGTTGGACCCGCAGTATTTACGCTTCTCCATTCCTACGATGTATGCAACATCCCCATTCACAGGATCCTGGTCACGCGTTATCTTCCAGTTCACCATCACCTCAAACGGACGCACCGGAATAAATGCGATGTTGGTTGGAGCTAGAAGAAATGCAATGAGTGATAGCCAAATAACTGTAACCTGACTAATCCAAGTAAACTACTACTCCGCTATCCATCAGACCCTCAGTATGCTCTGATCCATTCCAATCACCAGCAATGTGTATGCCATACACTGCAACGAATTCGCACATTACTCTCGCCTCAATGTTCTGCAGTCGCCTTTGAATACCTTTCGCGTCTTCACTCGCCCTATTAATAATTCTTGTCGTTTTCTCTGCCGAAGGTGGATGTCCACCTTTCAACAAATGCACATATGCTAGTCTGTCCTCAATGTTAAATTGGATCTGCGTTAGTGCTTGCATGGCTGGTTCAAATTAATCACACGTACTCTTGTCCCCATTTTAGCGGGCACTGCGTTGCCCCTTTGCAGTGCATACTGTTAGGAATAAGCGATTGCGGAATGTGGCGCCCTTGCAAAAGAACCAATGTTAGGGCCGTTTAGTTATGGATGATGTTCAAAGCCATGGGCAAAGCCACACTTGTCATGCTAAATGAAATGCCGATCCACTGACTTGAGTAGGGCTGTGCCGTAAAGCAATTCGACTATTTAGCTGCGTGCTGAACCGGTCGCGACACATTCTATCTCTTCCACGTATAAGCCATTCGCCTCAACCCTATTCCATTATGTCCTCGTCTACTTGGCATTGTTCGAAGCCTCAGACCTCTGACACGCGCAACTCACGAAGATGAAAAGATCCAACATATCATGCCGCTCTACTACAATTATACGACATGTGCATATTTGACTTACTAGCCTAATTACTGTTGAGTGTTTAGTCTACTACCTACACCGGTGAAAGTATTGTCAAGGACTATGTTTGTAAACGGCAGCTGTAGACAACATTTCTTACAATAGACAGAGGCATACATTTTGACATTTTACAAAAGCAAATACTGTTGGTGTTTGTAATGTAGTGATTAGATTAGGATGACACAAACCTGGTGAAAATTGTTGCAGATATGCGTCTGGAAAGTTGAAAGTGATTAGTGTAATCATGTGAACGACCTTTGGCAAGTTTCTCATTGGCCAAATTTAGTTTTATAACTAATCTTAGGCAAATATTTTGAGCAAAATGCGGCACACTGTCTTCGGCTTGTGAGATAAATAGCATGCATTTTAAAAATAGGAATTATTAGGAGTGATTTCCAGCTGAATGGAGAAAGCAACAAAACGGTGCGTCCAACAATCTAACCAGACAATTCTGCCTTTAAGATTGTGTTGGCATTGAGATGCCCCTATTTCCTATTGAATACATAGCGATAGCACTTCAATTAGTACGCGAAGCATACTGGCAGGCTGGCCGACCCACTGCATTTGGTTAAATGCCTTCCACTTAGAGGAGACCCTACTACAACAACGTTCTCAACACTATTTCTTCACAAAGTGCAAATGTCTGAGGTGATGTTTCACGGCTCTCACGACACTTGATTATGGGTTTGCTGTAGTGGATCTTTTGAAGCGGAAGGGAATACCGGCTTGGATGTGCTTGCATCTGTTGCTGCCAAAAGTAGAGCCAACAGAGTGTTCGCTTACGCATTAGTCATCCCAAAGCAATTTTCCATCCATCTTACAAACTATTTCACTTACTTATTAGGATGGAGGGTTAGGTTATTCTAACCGTCTGTCAACTACATGTTGCGGGATCGCTACCCCCGGTGGGCACGGCTTTCAATGCCACACCAGTATGAATCCGCTTAAACGGGAACGCAATTTGTGTTGTGTAGCGTTTGGATTGAGAAGAACACTAGTTTCAAATGCGCGCAACAAGATATTTAAACCTAGTCTTCCTTATCACTGCGCATTATTAAAAATTCAAAGTCCTCGTCTTAAAGTTGAGCTCATTTTACAGGTCACAGACGGGTGAATGAAATAACAAAATGCTGCAAAATGCAATTGTATATTTAGTGAAGGGTTAGGAGGTATTCCATTCATAGCTGCAGCCAACGAATGTTTTTATTTTCGCCAACGATTTACGTAAAACCCAGGACTTGATTCCTTAATGGTTCTCCACAAGTGGCTGACCACTTGAAATGATGTGAAAGTGGTAGACTGTTAATCATATTTCATCCACAGCGGATGGATCGCAGTGAATGCTAGAATCTTAAAATAAGCTGAAGTAATCGCCATGGACGCATTCTCTCTTGACGTAGGTGAATGAATTTACACATGCGTAAGACAGCGCCTGCATACGTGTATTTCTACTTCCAGATCTACTGACCAGCATCTCCACACAAGAATAACCATCTCTAATGCCGTTTCGTTTCGTGAAGTCTTTCTCTTTTTGCTGACTATGATGCCAGGATGTGTCGCGATAGAGTGGACGTTGTTACAACTGAAAAACTGGTCGCACTGCTTTGAAAACGTATGTTCTTTCAATCGTAATGTCGGATGGCCTATCGTTCGTCAACTCTTTTTTGTTTTTTTTTTGTACTAACAATGAAATGTAGTTTGTTCTCGTTAAAAAGGAATTATGAAGCGTTTTAAATAAGCTGTTTGAGCCACTGTGATTGACTTTATTCAGTGCTAGTTGCTCACAATTCTCCTCACGATATTGCCAGGCACATTGGGTAGAATGGTACTTTTCGACCTATGAGGATAGCTCTTGCTTGCGCTTAGATAATGACCGCCATGCGTAACACTAGACTTTGCCTTAAATTGCTACACACTCGTGTTTATGAAATACAAGCCTTTGAAATGAATGGCAGTGAGGTTAAAACAGCATAAGCGTAGAGGTTTCTATGTTGCTGAACATTCGCAGCATTTCTGGTGCTCTTTGGAAGCAGAGTAGAGCCTAGGAAGAATAGGGCTCTTGTGCATTCGTTTGCGTTTAATGCTTCAAAACTGCCAATGTAAGGCGAATTAGAAAAAAATTCAAATTAAGGGTCTGCAGAAACGGCACTATTAGAAACATGCAAGAGGGCTTGACTCTTAAGTCCCCAGTGGTGTCATAACAGAGGCAACGTAAAAGCAACATGAAGCAAGCCGAAAGAAAATGAAGTTTGTATGAGAGAGAAATCGAAGATTCCCATGCGCATTCTGCTTAAGTCATGGCAAGGTTATTCAAATTAGAGTTTTAACAATTTGTTAAAAGTTGACTTAAATCTATTTAAATGGTAACAGCGCTTAGCACAATCACTCTGACTAATTCACCAATGCTTCTTCGTCTGTGACTCAATTTATTACTCATGGTGGGAGCCATAGTATGATTTCCGTATGCTTTCACCAATGCAAAGACTATTTGGTTGCAGTTAGCAGTTGCGCGATTCAAATCAACTTAAGGTGAAACGTCTTGCTGCAATTGCAGTAAACTGTAATTGAATTGCTGGAAAAGACTATGGTTCCCTAAATAACAGCACAAAGTGTGGTTCTTAAACCATGGTCGAATCAGACTTATACGAATTCTACAAAATGAGAAGATAATTTACCTTTAACTTGGCTTAACGCTGGTTGAACACAGTAGACCATTGTGCTGTCGCCTACTGTCAAGTTGATGCCCACGGTTGCACGTGGTGACATATAGTGCACATGAGGTGAGTAAAGCGACAATAGTGAAGTGAAGATGGGTGAACTCGGGTGTTGAGTGGCTCAAGTGTTGAGTAGTGCATTTAGCAAGAACTGCACAACTCGAGATGTGTTGAGTGCAATGAGGACATCGTGCACTGTGACCATTGACTGTCTAAGTAGCTGACAATGAGGAGTGATGCATTCCCAGAATGGAACTATTCGACAGACGAGTGCATCGACACTTATTGTTCTGCAGGAAAGCTCGAAGTATGACGTTTGTGGTAGAGTTGAATGCGATGCTTCAAAAGTGAATAGAGACCACAATTTTAGCGCAGTCTCTATCACTCTTCTCATTCTATCGCTGCTCACCTACCTATGCAATATGCAATTTCCGCCCGACCATTGGAAACTAATAAAGAGAATCGTTAGCGACTCAGCCAGCTACTTCATTAAAGCACCACAGATGGCAACGCAGAGGAATTGTCATTTTGTCTAAGTGCGACGTAGCCCGAGTCGTAGACAATCCTCCTACAAAATACGAGACTTGTAAGTGCTCCAGAGTTAGGTGAATTTCTAGCCCTTCTGATGCCGAACTTCTTAGAATAAGCCAGGCTTGAGTGAGTTTTTGGTAAAATGACTTCGAAGCAGAACAACTAGTCATATGAATCACCAACTGCAGTTCCTCTCGCACCATGTCCAACTGATCCTTGAAGTGCGCCATCCAAACACCTTGCGAGCCAGCGTCTTTTTCTGCAAAATAACAACACAACATGCATCGGTGTAGAGTATGCATATCACTGCTCATTTCGTGCCCAGTTTCAAACTAAAATGCAAAGAATGATAGCATTCAGAAGCAAGTGAGGATAACCAAAGCTTCCTCCATACGAATACTTGAACACGTAGATGCAGTCAGGAGGCTTCAAGTGCATTAAAAATATTTGATGCCTGGCCGATTAATATCACAGCATTTGAGGAGGTAAATATTTCTACTGAGATAGTAGTGGTTTCGCCACAACTCATGACAGTCACTCCAGTCTGACAATCGAAGAATGGTTTGAGTTCAAGCCACGATAGGAACCAACTTGCCTGTGGGGCACAAAGATGGGATTGAAGAAGGGCTGATGCTTTAACAAATGATTTAAACCTCTAAATCGAAGACTGTCCTAGGAT
Organism: Taenia hydatigena; assembly: GCA_036345935.2. Taxonomy (NCBI): domain Eukaryota; kingdom Metazoa; phylum Platyhelminthes; class Cestoda; order Cyclophyllidea; family Taeniidae; genus Taenia; species Taenia hydatigena. Next base: position 10,061,655 of record JADWOT020000010.1, read on the forward strand.
GCAAGTGAGATACAAATAGATCTTTAGGTTTTGAAGGCAATCAAGGATCAGTTCGAGATCAGAGAAATCACATGCAATTCGCCCTTACTTACAAGCACGAGGACATTCGCTTAACCATTTCATTTCGTTATGTGTGTACGAATTAATCTCAAGACGAATCTACCTTCAAAGATCCAATTTTACGTAAAGACGAGTGCACAAACATCACGATTCGATACTCTCCGCAGCATTTCTAACTAATCTACTGACTTACGAATGAAACATTCAATGAAAACATTTGTGGAGTGTGGACGCATTCTGTCAAGCCGCATCATATGAGGAAATGAAGATTTTAATTTAAAAATGGGCTTAAAAGGACAACTGTTATAAAACTATTTAAAATTACAGGTCAGCAATGAGGCAAAATAAATTGTAAATAATTGACGGAATACCACAGAAGCCCAGAACACAACTGCTTTTTTCTACTTTTTGTGGTAAAATAATAGCGGTGCTATACTCCCAGTGTAGAGAAGCAGCTAAGTAAAAAGAAAAATTACCAGAGAAGAGTATCAAGGTCTAGTGCCTTTCAATGGAAAATACTCGGAACGGTGAACACTAATGTGACAGATAGGTTCTCGCAACAACCACTTGAGGTGAGAGGATTCTCACCGCTGTCACATCAGCTTCACTTCGCTTCATTGGTAAAACGAAGACAGCCCAGATGATGGATCATGTGGTAACAGCATGTTCAGGAAAGCGCAGAAGCTTTGATTGGTAGACCAGTCTTAAAATCGGATCCTTTTAAAGAAGAATCTGTTGCTTTGTAAATGTTTTTGATTACTTTTGGGCTCTTCTATATTGCCAGTTTCTCCTCCTGCGACCCTGTAAAACACAGTGCCCTAAGCATTTAAAAATTTCATAATAGGAAGTACACGCGAGGTATGCTTAATCCTATGTGCTAACGTTCATCAGCCATGGATTGCAGGAGTTCCACCTGTGCACTGTGCATCTTCCCTTGCAGCTGGCTTCAACGCTGCCACCACCACTGTTGGGCAACTAATCGCCATGAGGATGGATTTAAGTAAAAGAAATGCTGTGGTCGTCCACACCCTTACTAACTTCATTTCAGTAAAGGAAATATCAATGTCCTTTACTCTCCTCAGCAACTTCATTACAATCAATGAGACCACTCACTTGAAAGTACGTGGAACACAATGCCCACCGTGGGTTCACACAGCCTCTGGTTAAGTTGTGATGCTGCTATAATTTCGTACACTTCACATCTAATGTTAAATCGCACATTTGGCCAACCGACGCCTTCTTTCAAGGTGCTAGTACCGAAATGACAGTACTTATTACACTAACACTATTACTAGACACGACCCACAGACGAAAAGAAGTCAACCTTTTTACCTTCAATGAGAATCATTGCGCTTCCACACATAGCATTGCTGCAAGTGTATTTGTTTGGATCGTCAACAGTGGATACGCCAAAGGGGTCACTACTTGACACTGGTTGAGCGCCTCTGATAGAGGGTGACCAGTTCCGGATGACACATTTGAACACACGCGTCATAGGAAATGCGTGGCAAGAGGCCGGCACTGGTGCATTTGGCGCCGCCTTTGTACGTAATGCAGTGTTCTTCCCCCGCTCACGCAATGTATGCAGCAAACGCCTGTTATATCTGTGTTACTCATTGCCTTCCATCTTACCGCCCCTTCAGTGTCAAGACGATGTTGTTTGGAGCCTAGACACATGAAAGTAGATGCGAGTAGGATTCACATCGCCTCTTTCCTGCACATAAGCGAAAATGGGGAGAAGGAGTTCATTGTTCTGTCGTGCGTATTAGAATCTAAGTGTGCCTCGAGATTTCTCGTCAACAATGCAGTTTTGTCCTGACATTGACTGAAATAAAGCAACTCTTCACTATGGCCTCACCTCATCCGACATTTGTTGTCACCGTCATATGGCTTGATTGCAGCTGGTGCTGGTCCCACACATGCATCATGAATGCAACAACACTAAATCTGAGGCAGTCGCATGTCTTTCATTTCACCCATCCCAGTACTGCTTTAATCATTGCCCGCGGCAAAGGAGACACCCACTTCACTTGGTCTGGATGCTCGAGCACTACACACATATTAGTCTCTCCCTAACTGTCAAACAGACCTCCATTACAGTTTGCATGACACTCTCCCGTAAACCTCACCTATTCTTTTTCCAATTTAAGTAGGAGGTACGCTGATCTTCCAAAATGCATGCTTTTTGGAATGGGCGGTTTTATAAGCAAGTTCTTTACGAAGCAGAAATTCTATGCACGTCCAATTGTGAAGGAGGATATAACCCACAAGCAAAGCTACAATGTTCGAGCCAAATGAAACGCCTAGTTATCGTCTAGGATATAGTGATGTAGAAATGCAGTAGAGACACCCTGCTGTGGATGCAGATTCAACTGAGATGCATTACAATATCTCCACCTACATTTCGTTCATTTGCGCTGCCATTCTACTGCACTGCAGTCTAGCAAACATTGTCCCAAGTCTCAGAAGTCTGACACGTACAGCTCACAAGGTCATAGTAAGTTGCATCGACACTCCATAAATGTTTCGTTTCATTATTCAATCAATCCAATCAGCCACTTTCATTCACAAAATTATTGGTTGGTTTGTAGATGTAGAAGCGGTGCGCCAATCGTCATTGGTGGACCTAAACTTACGAGTCACCCGAGACGCGCCAACGCCACAAGTGGACAGAAACACAGATGCGCTAGGCATTATAATTAACTACATCCAATGTGAAACTGCGCCTCCTCTTTGGGATGCTTTGTGATGAGAATATGAAAGGACTGATAGACCAATGATTCAAGTGCTTTTGCGAGTAGAAGTATGGGTCGAGAACCCAAAGGACTAATTAAGCGCAATTCCGCTCCAATCGCGTACACATATAGCGGTGCTGAGACAAGTTCGAGCATAGTTTGCACTACGGTTATAATTAAAATTACTTAATCCGATTCCTTGCTTGTTTGGTGTTGTCTTCCCAGACTACCATTAATATACGTACGCCAAATGCCTTTACCTCTTTATAACAGCGATCAAGGCGCAGCATTGCGACATTTGAAAACACGGTGGTGATAGTAAACAGATGGTTACGCAAAAGAGAGAATATGAGTTCAAATAAAGGGAAGGCAGAGCAACATCTGGTAAACAACTATACTTGCATGAAATGAAGGAAGCGATTTCAGTATCCAGGTGGAAGGTCTGACGCACCGATATCATAGGCGTGTGGCTCACCCACTATAACAACTCTGCCCAATTTATGACCCCAAATATATGACTTTCCTACCACCGTCCATCTGCATTTCACGAAACACCACACAGTGTACTTTCAATGCACATTGCAGTGCGGTCCCATACAGTGAAACTAACTTTTGGTTGGGCAATTGAAGAAGCCCTGAAACATCGCCATTCACAAGTCACTAATGATTAGTGACCATGATCAAGGAAAATCGCATCATGTCAACCCACTGCCGTCCATTCTTCAACCCATTCAATCAGTGTTCAGTGTCAAAAACAACCACTGCCACTCACGAACCTCTCCGCCATCATCTATACTCGGGGTGAATGAGTGCATTGGTGATCCAAAGGGACTGCATGCATGCAGGCCACCAGCTTACACAAACACAGAAGCCTAAAGCAGATTGAGCATTTCATCCTGCACTCTCACCGACAGCACGAAACAGCGAACAAATTATATGCAAAATACGAGAGTATGAAGAAGCGTGGAAGAAATGCATATTGAGAAAAATAAACAAGGCTAGTAGCTGGTAGACACATTACATTTAGGACAGATTTAAGGGAAGGAAACCTGTGAATACCCATACTATTAGTTATTGCATTTGAGAAAAAGAAATGTTGAATTCCTCCACCTTCCTCACCGACTCAATTTCTGCTACAACTCAAACAGTTGGCATGAAACGCCCAAACCAAACAAAGGAGTCATAGTCTTTTTTGAAGCAGAGAAACATCAAATGCAGAAATTTTACACCTGATAGTTGAAGGAGCATACGCATCTGTGTGATAATGCAACTAGAAGCTTGGAACGGGACCCAACAGGCCCGTTTTACAAATTAACTCGAAATTGCATTTGAAAGCAGTTGAGGTTGCGCAGGAAGTACACTTTTTCCATACAAGAAAAAAAGCAAAATACAGCATAAATTTGTCCAACTCCTGTAGCTATTTGCCTCACAACAACAAATTGCAGCGTTCACAATGAATCAAGAATTCTTTTTGGGTGCGTAACATATCCATTCTAAGATCTGCTAGCATGTGCGGGTATCGTGCCGCACTTGCTGACACCAATGACTTCTTTCCACAGACTTGCTACAAACCGGCCGCGCAATCAGTTGATCCACGGCGAAGGTTTTTAAGCAAGCTCACCTTTCCACCCTTGTGCATTGTGTGGTCACCAGAGCTGCCGTTAAGTTCTGTGAGAACTCAGTGGCTGCCTCAAATTTCACTACTCTACTTCCATGGAAAAGTAGCAATTCCGAAGACAGCAAATCCATTTGTAGTATAGATGGCAACGGCACCACATTTACCTTTTGCTGAACTGATTATGACCAGATTATGGACGATAGATGGTCACCTGAAAGTCTTTCAGTCCTCTTCAGCATACATATCATATGTTTTGATATCGTTGCAGTGAGCTTCTACTTCAAGCCTGTTGTTATTAGTAATATAATCAAAGTGTAGTGCCGAACTGAGGCATCCTTATGAAGTCGTAGGCCGCTTTAATATCATCCTTCCCATACTGCCCTAATGAAACTAACTTGTGTTATTAGCAACGGTGTTGATCATTAGCACAAGGGGAAAAGAGGTAAACACAGTTGCTGCATAGAGGAATACCCCTAAACATTCCGACATTTTTTTCGTCTTTTTACCTGAATCGTTGAATAGGTCATAAAGAATGCAGGACAATGCTGTAGCAGCATGCATAGCTTCATGTCCAAAGACAATCCGAATGTTTCGCAACACCGCTGCTGTCATTTGGGATTCTTCGCAAGTTAAACACTGCTTACTACCTAAATATAAACCTGAGATGCTAAATGCAGCGTGTTTTATTGTGTCCTTGGCAAATGGACATCCAGTGCCTCACAACCGACCACAAAACAACATTAAGTCCTGCGGTCATTTCCCCATTTTACGAGGACATCGAACAAATCAAGCAGTGTTGCCTTCCGTCTCTTAAATATGCAATTGCTGTTAACCTAAGCCACACCGCGCTGTGCATCACGTTAAAATCACCAGGGCGATCGACGTTCAAAGCCAAGACAGGAATTATATTCAAGACAAATCGTGAAGTTGTGCGTTTCTCACAGGCATCGTCCCAATTACAAGGCGATCCGGTATTCTTGCAGAATTGGTCCTTACATAAGCCACCTCATCATGTTTAGAAGCTAGTGGACATAATGAAAAAGGGAATAAGGCTTTACCACCTGCTGCATAAAAACGTCATGAGAAGGTAGTGAGCCAGTTAACTATCCTCTGCGGTCCAAGAGTGAGGTTGACGCCAGTCCAGAAAGTCTGCTAAAAGAAGGCACAAAAGTCTCGTGCTCATGAGGTCAATTAGGATCTCACATATGGTAGTGGTGCAGTAAGTTTAGGGCTATTCTTGCCAAATATGTCTGATTGCCATGCTTGATGGGGTGATTTCTCCCACTGGGAGGTTGTAGGAGGATGCTGGGAAACTCTCGTGCATAGAATCTTATCACGACAGATACCTTACTCAATTACTTAGTTCTGCTTATGGTTGGTTCTCTCACACCAATGATGCACTGCACAACGCTGCCCAGTTCTGCCATGACTGTTCTGTGAGGCATAACATCCGTATCACTATGCTCTACTGCAAATGTTTATGCCAGCATACAACTGAATGGTCTCTGTTGCTTTGGTTTTGATAAGGTAAGGGCTAGACAAATCCGTTCACTTCATAAACTTCTCCGTTGTCAGGTAGTCTTGAGTGTCAAATCATTGCAAAGACATCAAACAGCTGATACTGTGCTACACCTCTCCGTCCCACTTTCTTGCCCGATTCGGGTATTCTCGTAAGCACTGATGTGTTCATTCCATCTTTCCTTTTGTTAGAACACGCTATTTACGGCTGCATTGCACGCTTTCGAATCCGGGCGAGCCGTGGGGCGCTTGCATCGAAATTCGGCAGTCAGAATCAGTGTGATGCATGATTTCGCCTCAGCTCTTCATATCCACCATCATGCTCAATTTACCGCTTCAAATGACTTTTTGTCTGTTTTTCTTTGGTTAATGTAACTCCCGCAGTTATTTGTTGATCAGTGGTGGCCACATTGTACATTGCATAGTCTTCAGATATTTGGCTGACTATCGCGTGAAGTTGACCAAACGTTGTGTGGAAAGGCTTTCTTGGGGTTTAGTGTGAACTATAATCTCGTGGATGGTCCGACACCAGTTCCAGGCTGACGGTGTGCTCTCACATACCTCAAATGAGAACGAGATCAACATCTAAATAGATTGGACAATGCTGCATTACAGGGTCCCAAAGGCAGCTTATGTCTTCCGTAGGTCCTCTGTGGCAATGCGAATGCTGCCTATTTACTCTCGGTTTCAGCTGATTTCACTTGCGTGGTGATTCACTTTAGCTTGTATAGGGACTTCAACAAGTCGTTTTTGTGGAATTGTGAAATTGCGTCTTTCAACGTCACTGCACTCTACTTTCTATGGTCGACGCGTCGTTCTAGGCTTCCATTGTTCTA